>JAXGGA010000950.1:0-177238 GCA_038373865.1 Uloborus plumipes
GAGATTGGCGATTATTCGTGTCTCACGAGATGTGACGTCACGGGGCACAAAAAACCCGTATTCTCGGTATCGACTATATTGACGATACAATGAGAGTAGGGCCCCAGGTTTTTGTATGCAGTAACTAACAAGCGTCTCGTTTTTAGGACACTGGGCATAAATGGGTTAAAGTGCCATTTGTCTCCATATGTAGAACCCCTTTTTATGCCTTATGGCACCCCATAGGTGCACCATGGCACCCTAAGGGTGACGTAGGGAGCCAAATAGCACCTTCAATGGTGCCATAGGGAGCCAAGTGGTACCCTTCGGGGGTGCCGCTGGTGCTAAAACTTTTCCCCCTTAACCCTCGTGGGTCCCTCCCATTTCAGTTACACTCAAGACCCTTGGGGTCATAAACGACCCCAATGCTTCCTTTAATTAATTCATTATAATTATTGAATGTTACATGCATTATTTAAGTTCACACACTTTTTAAAGCTAAAAAAACAAAAAATAAAAAGATACAATTAAAGTAAAATTTAGTTTATGAATTAAAATTATAATTTTAGAGCAAAACTTACAATAACTGTAGATTTATTTACATCTATTACAGACCTGAAAAAACATGATTTTTGCAAGTGAATTTCAAACACTTATGACATTTTTCAATGCATTTTCTTTCCAGTTCTCTTGGACAAAAGTTGCAACGTCCTCTTTTTTTGGCCTTCTGGGGAAGTGACCCCAAGGGTCTTGTGTGCAAAAAATGCAATTCGGGAAAAATAAAACACAATAATAGCATTATTTTGAATAGAAAACTAGAAGAATAAAAGCCACAAAATGCCATTAAAAACAAATGGTTGATTAACAAAATATATTAAACAGAAATTGCATTGGGGTCACATATGACCCCAAGGAACCCACGAGGGTTAAAGATGCCTTGTGAAACTTGTCGTGTTAAGAGTGTGAGGTCAACCCCAACCCCCCCCCCCCCTCATCTACAAGTAAACTACGAGTCATTCCGCTTTTAATTTAAACAAAACTATTTGCAGGTAATATAAGCAGGAGTGACAGAAAATATTTCATTATTATTATTATTATTTCTATTTCGAACCCATTGCCCGTCGCACGTAACAAGAGCTTCACGCATCGCAAGTTCGCGAAAAACTTCACGCACGGCTGGTAGCACGCAACAACAGAAATTTTATACAGTAGATGGCTTACAACACTTTTTTTTTTCTCTCGTAAAGTAACTTGTTTTGAATGAGTATGAATCATCCTTGAATTGTTTAAAATGATTTTTTTCCCTCTATTTCATTTGCTCCTTATTCAGTTGTTCCGGTTTTCCGACACTTCGGGCTGGCTTTCGTAAAAATTAATCCGGCTTAACGGAGTTTCACTAGAATAGTAAATTTTATTAGCTGTTGCGTCCGACTCTACTCTTGTTTCGAAATACGAAATGTCAGTCAAAAAAGAACAAATAATAAAGAAAAAGATCTAATGGTAACGAAAATTAAGGCTTTTTTTCCCCAGGCTATTAATTGACAACTGGCTCAGGCTATATAGACCTATATAGTAGCCGCTATATAGAACTATAACACGGGCTGTTGCATCAAAGTTAATGAACACTATCAGGGGCACCCTTAGTTAAAATTTTTGGGAGGAAAAAGTTCTCACTAAATGAAGTTTATCGAACGAACATACACACGTACCTTTATGTACACGTACAGACATTAGGCACTATGGAAAAAATAAGTAGCTACGCCGTGCGAAGCATTCGCGCTTGTCAGTACCCAGTTTTTTAAAGTAATTTTTTGAATAATAGACAGAAATGTGACTTGTTTGTTTATTTTCCACTGATAGCAGTGAAAAAAACCCGTAAAGTAATCTGTCACTTTTGAATTTTCATGAAGTATTAAAAAAGTTATGGCGGTACCCCCCCCCCCCAAAAAAAAACACTTTTGAGATATAATATACATGATAAAATAAAATGACACCCCCCCCCCCCCCCCAAATTACCAAATCTTCATACAAAAATGTTGAATGAGGAAATTTTTTAGAGGTCACAGTAACTTCCAGCGACCTTCCATTAGAGCGCTTTTAAACACTATTGTGCGTGATAAACCGTAGCCTACGTGGATGGGGGCTCCGCTTTACACCAGCCTGTAATTTTCGACCAATTTCTGAAGCTAAAAGGGGATGAAAAAATTAGTACCGTAAACGCGCCATCTGTCGGCTCAAAGCGCATTTATAATGAAATTTCTACGGGATTTTGAGTGTCGGACTTGGTAGATTTTTCAAAAATTATGGGCATTTTTTTTCAAAATTCCAACTCACTAGCATTGTAACAACTCAGGTTGATCTCCAAAAGCTACTGAAAAGAAATTTTTTTGCTTGGAAATTAAATTAGCGCTAGATGAACACGACTCTGTCAGTAATTGCGCTTCAGATTAAAAAATGAACAAGTTACTTTTGAAAAAGCAAAAAATATATCTTTTTTTTATTACAAAATTTTTTCTAGGATTTTCAATGCTACGTGAAGTTATCAGCTGCCATTTAGCTGTTTCTGCGTTTTGCTAAATGCATTTTAAAACTTTAGGACGCAATAAAAATACTTTAAAAACTAATAATGCATCACAAAAAAATATTATTTTCCCATACATATACATGAGTGCAGCAGCAAACAAGTCTTATGCACTTTCACCCCGTGATTTTTTTTTTAAAGTAAGTTATTTTTAAAAAGTTATATTAATTAAAAACCGTTTTTAATATTTTTAACTTTATTTTTTAAAAAGAATTATGAATTTAAATTTAAAAAATTGAAAAAACATTTTATTCAGAGAAATAAACTTGTTAAATAAAAAAAATAAACGAAAATGAAGGAATAATGAAAATGAAAAAATAAATAAAGATTTAAAAAATCATAATTTTTAACTCTGAAATTTGGGGGGGGGGGGGCACTAAGGATGGATCCTTTACTTTTGAAAGTGAGAGAGCAGTCATCCTCTTTATCCCCTGTACGAGCCGCCTATGCTTCGAGTGTCCCCCCCCGCCCCCCAAAAAAGCCCGAGACCCCACCAGAAAGTGAAAGAGAAAATCTTTAAAGCTTTTCCCCGTAACAGTTTAGGGGACGGCATTATTCCCCTTGGCCCATCCGCCATCCCTCAAGCACCTCCGTAAACGAGACTCCCTCAAAATAATATAAAAAATGAACAAACAATTAAAACTAATATTAGCTTGCCTAAAAAACAGCAATAACGCAATCGGCGCCAGGAACACTCCCCCCCCCCCCCCGTTAGTACACCCCGTTAGTCCCACATTGAAATGAGTTCTCAAGGCCAAACATTTTTGTATCGGGGCACACTATACAAGTAGGTGAATGAGGAGCAAAGTGAAATACAGGGGCAAAGTGAAATGGTGAAATATTTTCAGTTTGCAGCGCCACGTTTCAAGCAATATTTTAACCAAGTTCCTGAACATTTTGTTGATTCCTGTCAAGAACTAAATACTTCTGGAGATAGACGAAAAAACTATACAAGTGGTTTTTAGAATTTGATTCACTTATCGTAATATTCGGAGGTTTCGAAAAATATTTATTATCATTAAAATTCTTGTATTTATCGTTTTAAGTGCTAATTAGGATCTACTAATATCTAGTGTAGTACTTATTTTGTTCATGTTAAACATTTTTTGAATTTAAATGCTCAATGCAATTCGTCAAGATGTTGGGTGGGCAAAGTGGATGATGCAAAGTGAAATAGCTCATTTTGTTTACTTATTCATTTATGTTTTTTTTTTTTTTTCACACTCATTGTTTTAGATTACTCTATTATTTGATTGATAAATATTTAATTTACATAAGATGTGTGAAAGTAAATATTATAAAATAACAAGAAACATATCGCTGTGGAAAATGACGAAATTTTAATCTCATGAATAAATTAAGAAAAAAAAAGTGTGGCACTTAATATCTTAAACTAGCTTATATTTAAAAAGAGTGCAAGTTGCTCGGGATAAAAATCTTATGTGCTTCGCCCGTTGGCCCCGTTATCAATATTGTTGGTATTAGATAAAGATAAAAATAGCATCGAATGAATCGGAATAAATTTCATATTAGTTTCAGAGAAGCCTTATCATTCAAATTCTCATTAAGATTATTATTAAAGCAAGCTGCGTGGCCTGGCGTTGCACGGGCTACCTTAGAAATGAAAGCGATGTCAAGTGACACATCCGCTTTCGGCAGACCAACAAACTCGCCGCCACGGCGGCTCGCTATGGCCAGCGCCCTCTACACACAGTGACAGTTGCCAAAACAATATTTTTAACAAACGCCATGTCTCGAGAAGAGCGAATTTGAAGATTTTTTTAAATTTCTTCCGAATTCTTTTATCAAACCTTATGTTAATTAAAACTAATGAGGCCTGAAAAATTATGATCGATCGGTACCTGGTTCGACGTTCAGCTCATTGGCATTCAGGAGAAAGAAACAGGACATAGATACATAGAAAGATACTCAGTTTTCAAAAAAGTAGAGTACTGTTCATAGCAACCATATACAACTATTCTCAGGAAATACTGGTTCGAATTAAAAATTCTTTTTGTGTTGAACAGCCCATTTTATCAGGAAGGCTTTAGGCTAACTAACATTGCACTATGTGTAAGGAGTTATTATTTTAGTTTAGAAATAATTCTGGTTGAAAAGCACGAGCGGATTAGTTTCCACTCTCCTCGAGAGATGGCATTCATTGGAAGTATTGTTTTGGCAACTGTGTGTAGAGGTCGCTGGCCGCAGCGAGCCGCCGTGGCGGTGAGTTTTAACGGACTCCGTAAAAAATTAGTTATTATTGCAAAAGTTATATATGCGCAAAAAACATTGCTGAAATTTTATTGAAAGTCACAAAAATGGAATACAAAATTTACATAAAAGATGTCCATGATATTATCAGTATTATTTTGTTAATTTACCTTTCAAAAAACCTGAGTAAGGAATTTTTTTCAAGCTTAGACTAGAAAAAATAATGGATACCGGTCAATTTTTGTGCTGACTGGCAGCGGTTTACTGGACCACTAGTTGTGAATTGCTGATTTAGAAAAACTGATTGCTGATTGATGACGTGTATATTCGTGAAATCTCATTTCACTTTTCACTAAAAAAAATTATACTTTTTTAAAGGCACTTTTAGATAATTTCAATTCTATTTTTTCTCTAAAACAGAAAAAGTAAGAAAATTTTTAAATTATGGATACAAAGCAAATTTTTTCAAATAAGAAAGGGGGGCGAAATACTCAATTCATATTACATCGAAAAGCGACAAAAAACCATACAAACTGAAAAAAAAAAAAAAAAAAAAACACTTATTTCCTAGAATCGAGGGAGGAATCGTTCATTTCTGACCCCCCTAAACGACGGATTATTATCTTATTAACTGAAGTTATTGATAAATCGATACTCTGTAGTAAATTTTTCATTTTTGTGAAAGACAGATTTTAAAAATGTTTTTAAAGTGCAAATTTGCCAAAAAGTATGTATCCCTTACACCTGTTTTGGAGCTACAAGAAACACCTTTATCAATACAGAAAGATGTTGTGTTGTGTAGAAAAATTGTACAATTTCAGAAATTTTTTCACAGAAACATATATTTTTGTCTGAAAAACATAACTTAGTGTTTTTAGTATGGCTCTGACAATAATATGCATGACCTTGAGAGAGTTACTTTCAATTCGGAAAAAGAGAAATTTTACTACCAAAAGGCCCAGGGGTCGCACCCAAAAGTGATGGCGTCAACAATTTTTGTGACTTTCAATAAAATTTCAGCAATGTTTTTTGCGCATATATAACTTTTGCAATAATTACTAATTCATTACGGCGTCCGTTAAAACTCACCGCCACGGCGACTCGCTGCGGCCAGCAACCTCTACACACAGTTGCCAAAACAATACTTCCAATGAATGCCATCTCTCGAGGAGAGTGGAAACTAATCCGCTCGTGCTTTTCAACCAGAATTATTTCTAAACTAAAATAATAACTCCTTACACATAGTGCAATGTTAGTTAGCCTAAAGCCTTCCTGATAAAATGGGCTGTTCAACACAAAAAGAATTTTTAATTCCAACCAGTATTTCCTGAGAATAGTTGTATATGGTTGCTATGAACAGTACTCTACTTTTTTGAAAACTGAGTATCTTTCTATGTATCTATGTCCTGTTTCTTTCTCCTGAATGCCAATGAGCTGAACGTCGAACCAGGTACCGATCGATCATAATTTTTCAGGCCTCATTAGTTTTAATTAACATAAGGTTTGATAAAAGAATTCGGAAGAAATTTTAAAAAATCTTCAAATTCGCTCTTCTCGAGACATAGCGTTTGTTAAAAATATTGTTTTGGCAACTGTCACTGTGTGTAGAGGGCGCTGGCCATAGCGAGCCGCCGTGGCGGCGAGTTTGTTGCTCTGCCGAAAGCGGATGTGTCAC
Source organism: Uloborus plumipes (assembly GCA_038373865.1). NCBI lineage: Eukaryota > Metazoa > Arthropoda > Arachnida > Araneae > Uloboridae > Uloborus > Uloborus plumipes. The sequence continues at coordinate 6,447 of JAXGGA010000950.1, forward strand.
TTGACATCGCTTTCATTTCTAAGGTAGCCCGTGCAACGCCAGGCCACGCAGCTTGTTTTAATAATAATCTTAATAAGAATTTTGAATGATAAGGCTTCTCTGAAACTGATATGAAATTCATTCCGATTCATTCGATGGTATTTTTATCATTATCTAATACCAACAATACTGATAACGGGGCCAACGGGCGAAGCACATAAGATTTTTATCCCGAGCAACTTGCACTCTTTTTAAATATAAGCTAGTTTAAGATATTAAGTGCCACACTTTTTTTTTCTTAATTTATTCATGAGATTAAAATTTTGTCATTTTCCACAGCGATATGTTTCTTGTTATTTTATAATATTTACTTTCACACATCTTATGTAAATTAAATATTTATCAATCAAATAATAGAGTAATCTAAAACAATGAGTGTGAAAAAAAAAAAAAAAACATAAATGAATAAGTAAACAAAATGAGCTATTTCACTTTGCATCATCCACTTTGCCCACCCAACATCTTGACGAATTGCATTGAGCATTTAAATTCAAAAAATGTTTAACATGAACAAAATAAGTACTACACTAGATATTAGTAGATCCTAATTAGCACTTAAAACGATAAATACAAGAATTTTAATGATAATAAATATTTTTCGAAACCTCCGAATATTACGATAAGTGAATCAAATTCTAAAAACCACTTGTATAGTTTTTTCGTCTATCTCCAGAAGTATTTAGTTCTTGACAGGAATCAACAAAATGTTCAGGAACTTAGTTAAAATATTGCTTGAAACGTGGCGCTGCAAACTGAAAATATTTCACCATTTCACTTTGCCCCTGAATTTCACTTTGCTCCTCATTCACCTACTTGTATAGTGTGCCCCGATACAAAAATGTTTGGCCTTGAAACTCATTTCAATGTGGGACTAACGGGTGTGTACTAACGGGGGGGGGGAGTGTTCCTGGCGCCGATTGCGTTATTGCTGTTTTTTAGGCAAGCTAATATTAGTTTTAATTGTTTGTTCATTTTTTATATTATTTTGAGGGAGTCTCGTTTACGGAGGTGCTTGAGGGATGGCGGATGGGCCAAGGGGAATAATGCCGTCCCCTAAACTGTTACGGGGAAAAGCTTTAAAGATTTTCTCTTTCACTTTCTGGTGGGGTCTCGGGCTTTTTTGGGGGGCGGGGGGGGACACTCGAAGCATAGGCGGCTCGTACAGGGGATAAAGAGGATGACTGCTCTCTCACTTTCAAAAGTAAAGGATCCATCCTTAGTGCCCCCCCCCCCCCCCCAAATTTCAGAGTTAAAAATTATGATTTTTTAAATCTTTATTTATTTTTTCATTTTCATTATTCCTTCATTTTCGTTTATTTTTTTATTTAACAAGTTTATTTCTCTGAATAAAATGTTTTTTTAATTTTTTAAATTTAAATTCATAATTCTTTTTAAAAAATAAAGTTAAAAATATTAAAAACGGTTTTTAATTAATATAACTTTTTAAAAATAACTTACTTTAAAAAAAATCACGGGGTGAAAGTGCATAAGACTTGTTTGCTGCTGCACTCATGTATATGTATGGGAAAATAATATTTTTTTGTGATGCATTATTAGTTTTTAAAGTATTTTTATTGCGTCCTAAAGTTTTAAAATGCATTTAGCAAAACGCAGAAACAGCTAAATGGCAGCTGATAACTTCACGTAGGATTGAAAATCCTAGAAAAAATTTTGTAATAAAAAAAAGATATATTTTTTGCTTTTTCAAAAGTAACTTGTTCATTTTTTAATCTGAAGCGCAATTACTGACAGAGTCGTGTTCATCTAGCGCTAATTTAATTTCCAAGCAAAAAAATTTCTTTTCAGTAGCTTTTGGAGATCAACCTGAGTTGTTACAATGCTAGTGAATTGAAATTTTGAAAAAAAATGCCCATAATTTTTGAAAAATCTACCAAGTCCGACAGTCAAAATCCCGTAGGGTTTCATTATAAAAGCGCTTTGTTTGCCCCGGTTAACGCGACATCTGGCGGCGAAATTCCTTGCCCCTGTCCCTCGCTTTTTGAGGGAAAATTACAGGCTGGTGTAAAGCGGAGCGCGATCTTCGTAGGCTACGGATAAACCAATCGAGCTAATTTTTGTCAAAGAATTATTCTGGGTTAATTGTATCTGAAATTACTCGTACAAATTTGGAGAAGAACGAAAACTGGATATAGTCCAGGCTAGTGTCCATTGAAATGTCATCAAACCTAAAATTTTTACATATATGACATTTTTTGGTGGTTTCTATATGAATTTGACCTGCTGATTCCGAATCCGTTGAGTGCCAGACGCCAAACCTTGAGCATTTTTGTCAAAATGGCGAAATCCAATATGGCTGCTGTAAAAGGTACGAAGCAAATTAATGGAATCGTGCGTGCAATGAAACATTTTATACACTTAAAAATGATTGTACTCTTTAGTCAAAATATAATTCTATTGAAAATTAATATTTATGAAAAGTATACGAATAAAAAAATTATCAAAATGGTAAAATTCAAGATGTGAGCCTAAAAAGTTGTAAGGTTCGATTTTCAGGTATAAATCATTTTTTAAACCGTAATTTACATGAAAATAGAATGTTTTAACAAAGATAAACGTTTAAAATGCTATGCAGGGAGCATAAAAAATGTGATTTAGCCTCAAAATAACACTGTAAAAATATTTAGAAACATTCCAAACTTAAGTTTCGGGATTTTGCCGGCTTAAACCAATTTCCTGCAAGAAACAAGTTTCTTTTGCGAAAAAGTTTCCCACATTGATACAAGTTGCATGAATGCGAATTTCTCACTGGTGTGAAACGTATTTTTAGCTACCAGTTGGAAGGTATACCCAACGTGTTTGTTTAGTGTTTCGCCTTCAGATCGATAATGGATTGTCCAGATTGACTTCACCCAAGTAAGTGTATGTACAATCTCTCGATATTGTAGTTTTGGATGAATTGCAAACAAATTAGCGGCTCAGCTATTTGCTTGACATTTCTGCCTTAGCAGTAGCCATATTTGTTAAACTGCTTCAAGAGCTTTCCTGGAAAGCCAGAAAGGTGCCGAACTGCTACCATCAACCTATCTAAGAGTTTTTCGCAATTTTCCGATTTATTGCCGTAAAGTGCCTGACTTTTATTTGGAAGCGTTATAAATTCTTTAGCAAGGTTTCTGACCTTCATCAGGAAACTTTCCTGATTTCTTCCAGGTATGTTAGTGGCAGAAGTTAAGTCTATAACTGCCCATTATTTTCCAGGAGCGTTTCGCTTTGTTTTTACTGTGAAACTGTGAAGAGAGATATTGGATTAAAACATACCAGACAAATAAAAACATATTTTCCAGTAGTAATAGAATTTCCAGTAGTATGAGAAACAGCACTACAAAAAAAAAAAAAAAAAAAAATTCCCAATGAAAAAGCGAAAAAATGCCTAGGGCTAATGAGATATATTCGATAGATGTTTTGTGATATCAAGGGAAAGCTTCCTTGCAGAAATTATTTAGTCATGAACTGGCTCCTCTTCCTACTGCTTTATTTGATAATGAGTGAAATATGAGAGGTCCTAATAAATCTGTACTAGAGTCAAAACTAAAGGCAGTTTTCAGGGTAGGCGGTAAGAGTCGTCCAGAAATCATCATTCTTGGTGAATGTGCAACATTGTGGGCAGTACCCTTACCCGCAAAGCCAGCTGCTTGAATAATTGTATTCATGGTGTAGAAAACCTTATTAAGCACGAAATACAAACCATTCTAGCGGTACACAATCTGTTTGAGAGACACGATGAACTTAGTACTACGTCACAACGTCGAGCCACATAAGAGAAAAATATCTATTGCGTTTTTCAACTTAATGATAAATCACCACTTTCTAAAAGAGACATCGTACTGAAAGTGGTACCAAATAAGACGCAAGTAATTAAGTTTGTTGTGAGTCTACTACATTCGATCTTCAGGTCAATGTGTAATTATTACTGGTATCGATTCTTTTCCGATTAGATTGGTATTGGAATTCAACAAGCTTTTTTTTCTCATGAAGAAGCTGATGTGATTATGACTCACTACTTAGCTAAAGTCAGTGGTATTCCGAAAGAATTTAGAAACCTTCCAAATTAAAATAAGTTACTTTACGGCAAGAAATTGGAAACTTCCCAAAAACTCTTAGATAGGTTGATGGTAACAGTTCAGCACCTTTCTAACTTACGAGGAAAGCTCCTGGAGCAGTTTGACAAATATGGCCAGTGCTAAGGCAAAAATTGTAAGCAAATAGCTAAGCCGCTTATTTGTTTTGCAATTCATCCAAAACTACAATATCGAGAGATTGCACATACCCTTACTTGGGTGAAGTCAATCTGAACAATCCATAATCCAACTGAAGGCGAAACACTAAACAAACACGTTGGGTATACCTTCCGACTGGTAGCTAGAAATACGTTTCACACCAGTGAGAAGTTCGTATTCATGCAACTTGTATCAATATGGGAAACTTTTTCGCAAAAGACACTTGTTTCTTGCAGGAAATTGGTTTAAGCCGGCAAAATCCCGAAACTTAAGTTTCGAATGTTTCTAGATATTTTTTCAGTGTTATTTTTAGGCTAAATCACATTTTTATGCTCCCTGCATATCATTTTAAACAGTTATCTTTGTTAAAACATTCTATTTTCATGTAAATTACGGTTTAAAAAATGATTTATACCTAAAAATCGAACCTTACAACTTTTTAGGCTGACATCTTGAATTTTACCATTTTGATAATTTTTTTATTCGTATACTTTTCATAAATATTAATTTTCAATAGAATTATATTTTGACTAAAGAGTACAATCATTTTTAAGTGTATAAAATGTTTCATTGCACGCACGATTCCATTAATTTGCTTCGTACCTTTTACAGCAGCCATATTGGATTTCGCCATTTTTACAAAAATGCTCAAGGTTTAGCGTATGGCACTCAACGGATTCGGAATCAGCAGGTCAAATTCATATAGAAACCACCAAAAAATGTCATATATGTAAAAATTTTAGGTATATGGCCTTCTAGCCTGGACTAATATCACAGACTATAAAAAATTTAACATTAAGGATTTCAATTATTTAATGGATTAAGCCTATTATCGAAAAATGAACTTTTTTTTTCTTGACTTTGTAGGACAAACCTTGCTATAGTTTTTTTTTTTTTTTTTTTTTAACGCTTAGGAGTGCTTTAGAACCTGAGTTACCTAAGCAAAGTTACTTTTGGTATGTTTCCCATCTGCACAGGAAGAGACCTTTCTCTCTCTCACACACACAAATCTGTTTTATTTTCATAATAAATGATGCTGCTTACGAGGGATGTACCGATTAATCGGCAGTACCGTTTACTTGGCCATAATCTGCCACTTTGTCGATTATTAATAATCGGCAAAATCGGGCCGATTAATCGGCCAAAAAATATTTTTCAAATGTTATTCTTTAAAGTATACCTTCATTAAGAAACTATAATTAATAATTTTATTTACAGTAATAATGATCCTCATAGTTGACATAAAGTTTTTTTTTTATTAATTCTCCTAGGGGAAGGGTAGGCATAGCGGCCACCATAAGGAACATCTATTTTTTTAGACCCCTAAACTTTATTGAAACATTTTATAAATCCCTTCAACATTTAGTATGGTTACTTAGACTTGATTAAAAATATAAACAACTAGATTTTTAAACTTTATTTGTACAAAATTTTTACTTTACCAAAAGCTGTCAAAGTGGCCACTTTGCCCCACTAGGTAGGGCAACGTGGCCGCTGCCTAAATAGATATTTTAGACAGTATGGGAAAAATGAAACGCATTTAGTTTCAGAACTCAGTATAAAAATAGGCATTACTAAAAGTATGTGAAGTTATGAAATCACTGGTATTTACATAAATCACAAATAAACTCGTCGTCCTCCTCTTCGGCTCCTGTGCAGGCTTCGTGAGCCTATTTGAGGCCCCCAGAACATCTAATCCAGCCTTCGTTGTCCTCAGATTTCGAGTAACAATCACCACAGCAAAAACAATCGATGTTTCGAATCGAACAATCGAAGTGGCCACGGCTGTGGCCACTTTGCCCTCTAGCGTGCCATTTTCGAAAGAACAATATTTCACGTACAACCCGTTGTTGTATCTGCTGTTGAGACATATGAATTCAAAGCTAGAAACATGGTGTTTTGCACCATTGATGTAAAATTTACTTCACCTAGTCCTACAATAAACTAAAGCGAAACATGTGATGCACTTACCTAACATCAGAGGGTGGAAAAAGTGAAGAATTTGCGATATCTCCGCGAGTTTGCGTCTGAGCGGCACCAAACTATAACACAACAATAACGGCTGCCGGGCAAGTAGTTGAGTCTATTGCCGCTAAGCTGCAGCACTTTATAGGGAGGAAAACTTTAAGTGGCCACTTTGCCCGCAGTGGCCACTATGCCCTCCCTTCCCCTACTTTGAATAAATATACACAGACTTTTGCAACATTTTTCGGTAATCGGCCAATTTGCTTATCCCTATTGCTTACTATATCGATCTGTTTTCCCTTCGCAGGAATCATCTGGCCCGTGGAAGCGATGCCGCACTACTTGCGAGAGCTGAGCTACTGCCTGCCGCTGACTCTGATCGCCGACACGATGCGCTCCATCCTGTCCCGCGGATGGACCATCACCGACAACGGTATATGGATGGGATACGTGGTGGCCATCTGCTGGATCGTGCCGATCATCATGCTGTCCACCTTGTTTTTCAAGTACAAGAAATGATCTGGCGTACCCTTCAGCCTGTACATAAGCATCGTCACGAGCATAATAGGAGAGATCAACATGTGTATCGAAAAATAAACGAGTTCCAATGTGATAAAAAGAAAATACAAGATCAACAAAATTACAAATCGTCGCTTTGGAAGAATAAGGGCCCTGCTCCACATCAGCGTAAAACGCGACCGAAACCGAAAATCCAGGTACTTTCCATAGGAACACTATGTAATCCATTTTACTTTTCTGCTTTATTTTTCTGCTTTACGTCAATGTGGAGCAGGGCCCTAACGCTGCAACTCAAAAAAGCCCATTTTTCAGGAGAGCAATTTTTAACTTTTCAGAAACTTCTATTAGTTCAGGATCTGACAGCACTTCTGTAGGAATGTTTGAGTAGGGGGAATTTTTTTTCAAAAATGTTTAGCAGGTGCCCTAGGAAGTATTTTGGACTCGGGTGGACATCCGCCACCTGGTGCATTTTTTTGCTATGACGTCATCAAAGATGGCGGCCATTTTGGTTCTCATAAATGCTAAAAAATGCCCAGCACTTGTGCAAGAAATTTAAAATTTGAGAATTTCTTTTCAAAAATGTTCAGTAGGTGTCCTAGAAAGAATTTTAGACTCGGGTGGACACCCGCCTCCTCTTAAATCTTCCGGTTATGACGTCATCAAAGATGGCTGCCGCTCGATCGTATAAATGTTCATATCTATATTGATATTTGACCGATTTGCATGAAAATTACAATTTTTTTACTAATTTGTCTGATGCTTATTTGTCTTTTAGCTGCACTGTTAGAAATTTACTCAAAAATGAAAATTTAAAATCAATTTATTTATTTATTTTTATTTTCAACTACCATAACTTAACCATAAAAAATGGTATTAACCCTTTATTTGGGCGAGAAACTGCTAACTCTCCTCTGCTTGCATGCCAAAAGATACAACCATATTACAAATCAGTAAATTTAAATTTATATAAAATAGATATGAATGAGACAAAATACGAAAATTCCGACATGTTGTAGCAGTTAAGGAGAAGTACTTGATCTCTTTATCACAGTTCCGAATTTATTGTTGATTATGATTTTTCTTCCTAACATTCGAAGAACCGTCTTTACTATCCTGTAGTGCTAAAGGTACAATGTGCAAAAATATTGTCTCAATTAATGGTGCGTGGCACTCGTTGCACTAGAAGGTGGCAAATTCTCAAGGCCAATATTCTTCACGTGATCATACGCTGTAATTCTTAGTTCATCTAAAAATTTACATAATGACCCTTTTCGCATTACCTGCACTATGTATTCTTTTGCTGATTCGCGAATTTTTTCTACGTATACCAGTCGGATGATATACCAATTTTCTCCAAATATTTCGTACAAACATAATGAAGAGCTGTTTTTTTAGTGTAAAATGTACTCCAGTAGTTTGATCCAGATATTGCGTGGATGGTTGGTAGGTTTTCATCTTTGTTTCGGTGAGTATTATAAGCAGACAAAAGTCTCGTAGAATCCATAACTCCAGTGTACCCCTAAAGTTCCGCTGCTTCCTCTGCTGTCAAGCAAATTATAATGATGCCCAATTCCTGATAATGCCCAAAAGTTGTTGATTAGGATAGGCAGAGTAGCATCTTGAGAGATTTTAATGACATGTATAAAAATACTGCTTACCTTGTTTCTAATCGTTCGGATTCTTTAGGAGAAAATTTGCTCTAATTGTAAAAAATATTATGCTCTTCCACAGCACTTTGTGATGCTCCCAATATATGATTTAAATAATAATAATAATAAAAAATAGTTATTACTTTCAAGGGTTTGTTTTTATTTGTCATAGCCTTTCGTGCAAAAAAGTTCACTATATAACAGGACTTTTCATCAAACAAGGTTTCTTCTCTTGTGTTGCCATAAGATTTTTCTAGCTCTTTTTACAATGCACCTATTTGTAATCTTAATATAAACTCTTGTTCATTTAACAATGAACAGTTTTCAGATGGTTCATACTGAAAGAGCTCTTCCACGTTAGAGGAACGAACTAAAAGTTTTCGTATGATGTGAGGCTGACTGTTTGACTTCTTTTTACTGGCTTTCCTTATGGTAGTACAAGCATTTTGTGTTTTGTTGCAAGGAAATACTGGCAATATGGCTTTAAGAATGGAGCTTGAGCTATCGTGACTCTCTTCCTCCTGTATCGTGTTAAGTACAGTCACCGGTATTAAAAAAGTTTTACAGATTTTTCATTGTATCTTGTGAAGCAACCAACAAACGTACTGGCTTCACAAGATACAATGAAAAATATATAAAACCTTTTTAATACTGGTGACTGAGCTTAATACAAGGGAAAAAGAGTCAAGATCGCTCAAGCTAAATTCTTAAGGCCATATTGCCAGTATTTCCTTGCAACAAAACACAAAATGCTTGTACTACCACAAGGAAAGCCGGTAAAAAGAAGTCAAACAGTCAGCCACACATCATGATGCGAAAACTTTTAGTTCGTTCCTCTGACGTGGAAGAGCTCTTTCAGTATGAACCATCTGAAAACTGTTCATTGCTAATGAACAAGAGTTTATGTTAAGATTACAAATAGGTGCATTGTAAAAAGAGCTAGAAAAATCTTATGGCAACATAAGAGAAGAAACCTTGTCTGATAAAAAGTCCTGTTTTTAGTGAACTTTTTTGTACGAAAGGCTATGACAAATAAAAAAAAAACTTTGACGAAGTAGTAACTGTTTTTTTTAATTATTATTATTATTTAAATCATATATTGGGAGCATCACTAGGTGCTGTGGAAGAGTATAATATTTTTTACAATTAGAGCAAATTTTCTCCTAAAAAGTCCGAAAGCGTAGAAACAAGGTAGCAGTATTTTTGTACGCGTCAATAAAATCTCTCAAGATGCTACTCTGCCTATCCTAATCAACAACTTTTGGGCATCATCAGGAAACAAACTGATCTTACAGCGTGGAAAGACCTGGACATAATAAATTGCTTGATAGCAGAGGAAGCAGACTTCGAGACTAATGGTGTTAGCTTTATTTCCCAGGTATACTCTTATTCAGCGATTTGGTGTTTAGGAACTTTAGAGGTACACTTGAGTTATGAATTCTACGAGACTTTTGTCTGCTTATAATACTCACCGAAACAAAGATGAAAACCTACCAACCATCCACGCAATATCTGGATCAAACTACTGGAGTACATTTTACACTAAAAAAACAGCTCTTCATTATGTTTGTACGAAATATTTGGAGAAAATTGGTATATCATCCGACTGGTATACGTAGAAAAAATTCGCGAATCAGCAAAAGACTACGTAGTGCAGGTAATGCGAAAAGGGTCATTATGTAAATTTTTAGATGAACTAAGAATTACAGCGTATGATCACGTGAAGAATATTGGCCTTGAGAATTTGCCACCTTCTAGTGCAACGAGTGCCGCGCACCATTAATTGAGACAATATTTTTGCACATTGTACCTTTAGCACTACAGGATAGTAAAGACGGTTCTTCGAATGTTAGGAAGAAAAATCATAATCAACAATAAATTCGGAACTGTGATAAAGAGATCAAGTACTTCTCCTTAACTGCTACAACATGTCGGAATTTTCGTATTTTGTCTCATTCATATCTATTTTATATAAATTTAAATTTACTGATTTGTAATATGGTTGTATCTTTTGGCATGCAAGCAGAGGAGAGTTAGCAGTTTCTCGCCCAAATAAAGGGTTAATACCATTTTTTATGGTTAAGTTATGGTAGTTGAAAATAAAAATAAATAAATAAATTGATTTTAAATTTTCATTTTTTAGTAAATTTCTAACAGTGCAGCTAAAAGACAAATAAGCATCAGACAAATTAGTAAAAAAATTGTAATTTTCATGCAAATCGGTCAAATATCAATATAGATATGAGCATTTATACGATCGAGCGGCGGCCATCTTTGATGACGTCATAACCGGAAGATTTAAGAGGAGGCGGGTGTCCACCAGAGTCTAAAATTCTTTCTAGGACACCTACTGAACATTTTTGAAAAGAAATTCTCAAATTTTAAATTTCCTGCACAAGTGCTGGGCATTTTTTAGCATTTATGAGAACCAAAATGGCCGCCATCTTTGATGACGTCATAGCAAAAAAATGCACCAGGTGGCGGATGTCCACCCGAGTCCAAAATACTTCCTAGGGCACCTGCTAAACATTTTTGAAAAAAAATTCCCCCTACTCAAACATTCCTACAGAAGTGCTGTCAGATCCTGGACTATATCGCGCTTGTGCTCAAAACTATTTTAATAAAACTAGCATTAAAAAAACCGCATTTTAATCTCTTTTTTAATGTAGCATGATTGACTTCGATGGCATTTTAACTAATGACGTCATTTTAAAAAGAGTGAAGGTAGTTTGAGTGACATCAGTGTTCTCCAAAAATGGCTCCCTAGCGGATATTTTTGACACTTTTGAGTTGTAACCTTGTTCATCATAAAGAGCGATTTTTTCTGAACAAAATGATATAAAAATGTCATTTTTCGATTTTTTTGAGTAGCAGCGTTATTCTTCCAAAGCGACGAAATGCGCAAATTTTCTTCAAAAAAATTGACATCTCGAAATCGAATTATGTTTTTCACAATTACGAATTGCGATAAGGGTGTGATGTACATCCGAGACCACAAAACCCAACTTTTACCCGAACCTTGAAATTCTTTTGGCTCAGTAGATAAAGTAGTGTTACCATCACGAAGGACCCCAGATCGGACCTCGCCAGGGACACATGTCTGTACGCCACATTGGTCACCCGGAAACTCACCAGATGGCCAGCCAGAATGGATTCGAATCCAGTACCGCGCCCACCGTGTCCTGCATGGTGGAGAAGCAAAGGCTGGTCGACGCGTCACGTTGGCAGACTGCCGTTCAGAAATAGGAACCACCCGAGAACTAAAGTCCAAAAAGAAAACATACAGCAATTTGTCATTGCTCCAAAAAAAAGTTAGACACATGTTTCGGGGTTGCAAATAACTCTTTTTTCTTCTTTTTTTTTTTTTTTTATTTTTCAGTGCAAAAATATTTTTGCATCAGGAAAAGGGCTCTTTGTGCCCCGAAACACGTGAAGTAATTTTTTTGCAAATAGTGCTCTCCGATTTTTTTTCATTGAAATTTGTTTTCATTGCGTGCAATTTTTGAAACATTTTGCGCTGATGACATTGTTGGTTTTACCTTTAAAGTATTTTGTTTGCAAGCAATGTTGAAATTGTTAAAAACTTGTATGTACATTAAAAAATGTCTGTTTGTTGTTACTTCTTTTGTTGTCACTTTTTTCAACAGTACTACTGTCTAATTTTCTTTGATAAAACCTTCCGCGCATTTACGCATGCGTCATATCGTCTCTGATCTTACTAAAACAGGGGTGTTAGGTAAGACTAGCGGTACCCGCACGGCTTTGCCCGTGGTATAAAATTAAAAGTTCATTTGTAAAATAATTGATATAGCAGAAAAAATACTCTATTTTAGTTATAATTCAACTATAATTCCAACAAAGTATGATATAAAAATCTGATCTGAACCCCACACTACTTAATTTTACGCGTAAATTTCTTAGTAGATGCCTTAAGTGCTAAAATAGTGCTTGGAGTGAGCGAGATAAGAATTCAAACATTTGTATCCCTAGTTTGCTACGAAACAATGCAAAAAAATGTTTTACAATGATTTATCTCCTAAATATCGCCAATTTTAACATCATTCAGTAGATTTTTCTCAAAATATCGCCAATAGCGCCAAATTGAACAAAAATCAAAAAAACATTTTTTTCGCCAAATTGGCGTTAAACACTTGTCGACCAAAAGCTTGGCGATCTATCGCCAAGTGGTCGCGCCAATTCATATCACTTTTGTCTGCATTGAAAACACTGATTTACCCCACAAAAAGGGTAAAATACCCCTTTGGGGCTATTCGAATGCAACCCCAAGGAGAGGTGCACAAAATAAGACAAAAGAGAAAATAAGAACAATTTTGTTGCTCACAGAAACCAACAGAAATCTTACCAAAGTTTAAAGGAAGAAGAAAGTTTTCTTTCCTAGCTTTAAAAACAAAACAATACATTTTCCGAAATGAAACACTTTAAAAAGAACTATGCAATATCGCAATTGATACGATATTTGGTTAATCTGTGCTTTAGGTACCCTTTTCTCGCTAAATGGGCGATAGGCGTGCCAAGCGTGGTAACCCTGACTATTTTGCGTAGTTTCTCTCGGAGCTTTCAACTCCGCGAGACACGCAAAAACACGCCAGTTGGTGACTTTTTGAAAACGCGCCAAGCATTGTCCTAAAGCACAGTTTCACCGGGAAAAAGACAGGGTTGCCAGAGAATTGAAACAGAAAAATACTACTCCTCCTCCAAAAAAATATACTACAAAACACTACTGTTTCCAAATGTTGCCAAAATCAATATTTCTGAAATGCGACATCTATGAAAATGAAAAAAAAAAAAATCTGCCAAATCTTTTAGTTAAGTCATTATATTGGAAGTCAAGTATATTGGAAACAGGGTTGCCAGAAAAATAGTACGCTCCTTATTTGGGCCGAAAAAATACTACCGTAGTATCAAAAATACTACGTCTGGCAACGCTGGGAAAAGAACGAAACAAAAAAAGGTATGAAAACGTAACCATGGTAACAACATGAAAAGTTGATTTCCGTTGATAAAATAATTCATTTCATCTCTATTTTCAAACAAATTTTATTCTCGAGCTCAACCATTTTAGAATCGTTTGGCTTGCTTTACTGAAGGTAAGCCTTGAATTCCGGGATTCTAAAAACAATTATTACAGCTCTCCTGATGATCGTAGAAACTTCGAAAAAACTTCATTTTATGCAGAAAATTTCAAGCTTTCGAATGACATAAGACTTGAAAATGTGTATGAAATATTTCTTCCCTATTTTATCGAATTTCCGCTAAGAATTCGAATAGAAAAAGAACGAAATGGAATTTTCGAAAAATCGCTTCGAGGTGCAAAACTACATGCTACAAACTAATTTTGTGCCAAGTGGCATGAAAATCGACCGAACGGTTTGGGCGCTACGCGCGTAACAGACAGCCAGACAGAAGGAAAGACCCACCTTCAGCTTTATTATTAGTAGAGATAACAATAAAGGGAAGAATAATAAGAAGCATTTTGAGCCGTATCAAACAACGTGGAACCATGCTAATTTCAAATACATAGTTCAGTTGAATGTGTCAAAAGGATATAGCAAATGCAAGTTTTAAATTGAAAACTTCGGAAGGTTATCACCCACAACCCATCACCCTTTTTTAAGTGGATTTGTTCGCGAGTACCAGGCGCGGCTTTCATGGACAGACAATACTAGGGATTCAGGTCATCCGGATATATAAAATTATACGATTAAATAAAATATCCCACATAGATTCAGCCAAAGCACATAAACAAACTATTGTAGACAGGAAAAATTGTGTTTGAATTCAAGAGAATGTAATATAAAACTACATAAGAAAAAATTACAAATGTTAGCTTTTAAATCGTTAGAAGCAACATAATGTAACATTTTTAACGGGCAGTTTTTATAAGAACCGGTCAGAAATCGGGTGTCCAAATACACACAATTTTTGATTTTGCTTAAATTTTTATGGTGGATTCTAAATATTTCAGAAGACACGCATTTTTTCTTTTTCCTCACAATTTTTTTTTTTTTTTTTTTGGGGGGGGGGCTGTAAAAATTCGTAAAGTTTAGACTGATTTTGTGTTTTTCTAAAATCAACCTTTTTACTTCCTTTTACATAGTAAGGGAAGTATTGTGATCACGAAAAAAATTTCACTCACAAATTTCGGGTTAATTTTGATTTTGCTCACCCACGAATGAATGTTAAGAGCAAGAATCTGAGAAACTGTCACGCCTAGCATTATGGGGTGATTCATGACGTCTCAGATTTTTTCCAAAAAATTACCAAAGGTTTATTATCTTATTTAAAGACTAAATCCAGAATGTTTTGCTCTAAAGTTGAGTTGTTTAGTTTTTATGGATCCCTAAAGTTGAAGGTGCGGCATCAAAAATTAAGCGGATTTTCAAGACATGGAAGTTGCTGTGAGCCAAAACTCTTACCAGGAACTGTTTAACTCCAATTTTCTTTTTGTATATGGAATATAGAAGGTTGAAACTTTACAAAATGAATGTTAAATTTGTGGTAAGTTGTTGCCGTAAGGTCAGTGAAGGCCCTCAAAACAAGGCATTTTTGACATTTTTTAGCGTTTTTGAGGTCCAAAAACAGCATGTACATTTCAGTTGGCACGACAAAAGTGGTATCGTTTGAAAGACCAGTGTAAGCACTTTAAAATAATGTATAAATAGTCGAGGAAAGTTCAACGTGCTTTTAATTGCGTAAGGCCGAAATATGAAAAATGTCCTGTTTTACCGATATTCAAACGGTCATAACTTCCTCTGCCAACAACACATTGAAATATTTTCTTTGCCAATGTCATACTCTAATCTTTGTCTTAACAGAACACTTGAGTTCTTTGAGGCGAAATGTAAAATTTTTTTTTACAAAAAATACACAGGAAAAAATAAATTTTTTGTAAAAAAAAAATTCACATTTCGCCTCAAAGGACTCAACTGTTCTGTTAAGACAAAGAATAGAGTACGACATTGGCAAAAAAAATATTTCAATATGTTGTTGGCAGAGGAAGTTATGACCGTTTGAATATCGCTAAAATATGATATTTTTCATGTTTCGGACTTACGCAACTAAAAGCACGTTGAACTTTCCTCGGTTATGTATACATTATTTTAAAGTGCTTACACTGGTCTTTCAAACGAAACTACTTTTGCCGTGCCAACTGAAATGTACAAGCTGTTTTTGGACCTCAAAAACGCTAAAAAACGTCAAAAATGCCTTATTTTGAGGGCCTTCACTGACCTTATGGCAACAACTTACCTCAAACTTAACACTCATTTTGTAAAGTTTCAACCTTCTATATTCCATATACAAAAAGAAAATTGGAGTTCAACAGTTCCTGGTAAGAGTTTTGGCTCACAGCAACTTCCATGTCTTGAAAATCCGCTTAATTTTTGATGCCGCACCTTCAACTTTAGGGGTCCATAAAAACTAAACAACTCAACTTCAGAGCAAAACATTCTGGATTTGGTCTTTCAATAAGATAATAAACATTTGGTAATTGTTTGGAAAAAATCTGAGAGGTCATGAATCACAGGCGTGACACTCTCTCAGATTCTTGCTCTTAAGTAATTTCATCGACCTATCAGCACGTGCATTTGTACCTACCAACATATAAACAGCCGAAAAATCCTTTTCGACCATCCCCGAGTTAATTACGAAGAGTTTTCTCGTGACGTCTGTATGTACGTATGTATGTACGTATGTATGTGCGTATGTATGTCGCATAACTCAAAAACTGTTTGCCGTAGAAGCTTCTAGTTTGGTGTGTAGGCTCTGGGGGGGGGTCTAGTTGTGCACCTCCCCTTGTAGTTGCATTCGAATGTTCCCAAGGGGTCTTTTACCCCTTTTTACTTCCTTTTACGTAGTAAAAGAAGTATTTTGATCGCGAAAAAAAATTATTAAGTATAAATAACCAGTACATGACTCATTTATGAAAGGATTTCAAATATTTTGATCACTTTGGTTAACAGGGTGGACATATAACAGAGTGGACAAATAAGCCTTTAAAAATATCTGTATAATCACAAAGAAAAGTTAGAATCCCAGAACAAGCATAAAGTGGAATAAACAGCCAAAAACTGTAAGTCTGTCTGCAATTCCAAGAAAAAATCTATTTTTTTCATCATGAAATCGGCTATAACAGAGTGGACATCCAACAGTTCAAATGAACTATCATAAGAAAAGAAGGAGACTCACCCCGGTTGTTGACTACATAATTCAATGTAGCAAGCTAATCACCGCAGTTATAATACCTATATTTTTAAAAATATATATCAGATTGAATGCAATTGTTTATTTTATTTCCAAAAGGCATGTTACAGAGTGGACAATTTGAAACATAGAAAATCTAGGGACAAGGATAAATAATAGTATTTTGGGGGAAATTTGTTTTTCATTTGCGTAATAATCTGCAGAAATGGTGTCAGAAGCATCTTTTGTGCAGTGCAGTGTCATTTATTTTGTTGTTACATTTCAGTTTAACTTTAAATCACATTTAAAATTCTAGCAATTTGAAGCTGGGACACGTCATTTTCTCCTTCTTCTGACAAAGATAATTTTTTTGTGTCATTTTTAAATGGATTATACCTAATCAATTGATACTTGATGGCACAAAATTAAATGGAGAACCAGGGCTGCGGAGTCGGAGTCGGAGTCGGAGTCGAAGAGTCGGAGTCGGACTGATTTTGGACCAAAGGAGTCGGAGTCGGAGTCGCTGAAAAACATGTCGACTCCGACTCCGACTCCGACCAGCTCCGATTTGGATGAAATTTTATGGAGGTGAAAACATGTCTTTGAAACTAACAGATACAAATTTTCAGCGTCCAATATCCAAATCCTTAGCATCTAGGATCATTAAAAAGTGCTTCAAATGGCGGGTCTTTGCAGCAAAAATGCAATGTGTTAAAATAAAGTCTGGCCATTTAACAAGAAAATGATTAGTTATGTACGGAGTCAAATGACAAGAGCGGCACTTGTCTTTTGCTCTGGAGAAAATGAACTTTTTGGGAGGTCACAGTGACCTCCGAGAATTGAGGTGAATGTGGTAAAATTACCTGCGAGAATTCTTGAGAAAATTGAACTTTTTGAGAGGTCACAATGACCTCTCATGACCTCTGACTGGGATACCCCAGCTTGCTATCTGCCCCCTAAAGTGAGTCCTAGCTACGACCCTGAATAAAAATGAAACTTTTAAAAATGGACTTAATATTTCGACCTTTGTTTAGGGTTTTTCCCTCTTCATATTTGGGTAAAAAAAAATTATTAAAAAAAAGCAGGAGTCGGGAGTCGGAGTCGGAGTCGGAGTCGAAAGTTTTAAAATCCCGGAGTCGGAGTCGGAGTCGGGGTCGACCATTTTTCCTCCGACTCCGCAGCCCTGTGGAGAACCAATAAAAAATACACTTAATAGGTGGTAGTTATTAAAATTGATTTTAAAAAATTCTAGTCTCGGACATGATTTGTACCATTTTCGTCGGAATGACCTATTTCCATATCTTTGCATACTAGAGAGCAAAAAAAAAAAAAAGTTGACTAAATTCAAATTCCCTTCCGCTGTTAGTCTTTCACTTCCTTTGGGAAAATTCCGAGAAAGTTGATAAGATTTCGCCTGTGGACAGTCTGCTCGCTTATCGGAGAAACATTACTAATAACCGATAAAGTAAGCAAATATCTGTTCCAGTTTTAGAGAAAGAAACAAATGAGAGAACATGATGACCAGCATGCCATCAGGAAATGCCTTCGTTTCGTTGGAAACCTGATAAGAATTTGCCTGTGTAAAAGCTCGATGTCTGCATGGTTTTGATTTCGGTGTTTATGTGCAAGCTAGACTTCACACACTCCAGGGTCCCCCGTACCTACCACAACTCGTGGTTTAACCGGAATAGGACCCTGAAGAGCGCTCTGTTCATTTTTGAACCAGACCAAAGGCTGAGCAAACCCTTGGCCCAGCACCTCCAGGGGTATCGTTTCACTTGGAGGACTTTATGCCCACGACGTTTTTAACGTTCCCCAGCCACCATTAATCAAGACGGTGGATCTTTGATCGGCTGGGATCGAACCCGGGTACCTCCGGTCACGAGTCCGCCGACTTACCCATCGGGCTACCACGGCACAATGCCAGCTAGACTAAAATAGCATTTAGGAGCCGAGTTAAAAAAAAAAAAAACTTCCTCCTAAGTGTCCATAATTTCAAAACATCTGAACTGAAAGAGACTTCTTTGACACATTAATTCCAACACTGATTTTAAAGATCAGAACTGCTACCCATATATGGCTCACCGGCGACTAAGCAGCTTATAATATCTAAAAGCTTATAAAACGTAATAAGTACTGATTTAAAATCTGAATTTAATGTACCTTTCTCGCCATAATATTGGCACAAAGTTATTTTACGAAAGTGGCGCAGTAGGATCCCGAAAACTCGACCTAATGCAGACCAAAAAGTGGCAGAGTTAGTGAAAATTCACGGTTCACGGGAATCAAGGGCGGATCCAGAAATTTCCAAGGGAGGGGCGATTGTTTTTTTTTTCTACTTGTCCCTTTTTTTTACCACATATCCCGGTTACCACCTGTTTATTACAAATGTTTCGGTCTTCAATTTCGAAAACATCCAAATCAGAGCACCGAATCCCAATCACTTCTCATAGTATCATCGAAGATCATCTAAAATTGCCTTTTTTGAACTTCAAAGTCCAAAAATTGCTGGAGAAGAATCCCTCAAGGGAGGGGCGATCGCCCCCATCGCCCCTCCCTTGTATCCGTCCCTGACGGGAATCAAAGCGAAACTTTTTTTTTAATCATGTGTTTGACATCTTCAATTTATTTCACAATTTTAAAAAGAAAAAGTAAAAACACAAACTTTAGTTTAAATAAATCATTTATTTTCAGCAACCAATTAGTCCTCAAAATGAATCTTTTTTAGCCTACTTTCCCGTTAAAAATAAAAGAAAGACGAAAAAAGTATTAAAAGTAGCTTAATGCATCTAAAAAATATCGCCAAGTCCCAAAAATATCGCCAAGTTAAAAAAATATCGCCAAGTTAAAAGAATAAAAAGATAAAATGAATATCGAAAAATTAAAACTTTGAAAGTAGGGTATTGAGATGGGGAATTTGTGTGTCGGTCGGTCGGTCGGTCGGTCGGTCTGTCCCCCCCTAATAACTTTTGAATGAACATTCCGATTTGGACAAACTTTTTTTTGTTGGAAAGATCTCGGCGAGTACAGCTCATTCCCATATTTGATTTTTCGATTTGAACAATTTTTGGTTCAACTTTGAACCGTTCAAACAACCTGTCCTGCGATGCTAACTTTTGAGTGAACAGTCCGATTTGAACAAACTTTTTTTTGTTCGAAAGATCTTTTCAAGGATACTTCATTCCCGTATCTACATTTTCGATTTGAACAATTTTTCGTTCAACATTGAACCGTTCAAACAAGCTGTCACCCCTAATAACTTTTGAATGAGCAGTCCGATTTAAACAAAATTTTTTTTTCTTCATTACCGTATTTAACTTCATTACCGTATTTAAATTTTCCATTTAAGCATTTTTTTCGTTCAACATTGAACCGTTCAAGCAACCTTTCCCCACCTAGTAGCTTTTGAGTGAACCGTCCGAATGGAATAAACTTTTTTTTGTTTGAAAGATCTCGGAGAGGCTTTCCCATACATTCCCATATTTCGCTTTTTGATTTGAACAATTTTTCGTTCAATATTGAACCGTTCAGAAAAAAAATTAACATTAGCGTCTACGGGGAATTTAAGTTGAATGTTGATCCTGAACTTAAAGTCGGATTTCCTTCAAACCAACTTTGTAAGAAAATGGTTTTGATAAATAATGTTTGTAAAGTACTTTTCTGAGTAATATTCTGTGAGGACTCTGATTCCGACTCCGACTCCGCAAACATAGCGGAAATGCAGGGTCAGAAAAAAAAATGACTGACTGTGCAGACGATTTTTTTTTGTTTGTTTATTCATTTGTTTTATTTTATTTATTTTTATGTTTTTTTTTTTTTTTTTTTTGGCAGACGATTTTTTTTGTAACAAAAATTTTTTATTCACGAGAACATTTTATTCTTTATTTATATTTAACAACTGGCAACGGATTAAAAGTGAAATTCGAGACATTTTATTAACGGACGAGTTTTTTTTTCCCCTTTTTTTTTTCTTTCTTTGATAAAATACGTTTTGATGCTCTTTGTACTTTTATGTATTTATTTATTTATTTTATTATTATTATTATTATTATTTTTTTGAAAACGATGGAGGATGTTTTCTACGGAGGAACTGTAACAACTACACTTTTTAAAAGGAGCGACAAAACTTTATTTATTCGTTAATTACTTTTTACGTGTCTATTTCATCTGATGAGAGGGGTATATTTTGCTTTTCAAAATCGGCTCTAAGTGCTAAAAAGGTATGTTTGACATAATTTTCAGTCTCAGATAATCAAGAGAATAATGATCAGATGCGAGAATGCCGATGTCGATGTACGGGAAAGTAGGCTCGTTTAGTTCTTGACAGAACTTCTTGTTTTTTAATACGTTTTAATGTTTGAGTAGAAATTAATTAAAATTCGTGTAACTTAAAACCTTCATTTCTTTCAATACTGTACTGTTTCTTTTTCTTAAGATGTGCGATGTACCACGGTTGTTACCAGCGATGAATCTTAGTCCCATCAGCTAGTTAGTACAAATGATATTTAATTATTTAAATGAGAATTAAATTTCTGTAATTAATTTAAAGCAATCCGATAGATTTGTTCCTTTTTAGCCTACTTTCCCGTTAAAAATAAAAGAGACGAAAAAAGTATTAAAAGTGGCTTAATGCATCTAAAAAATATCGCCAAGTCCAAAAAATATCGCCAAGTTCAAAAAATATCGCCAAGTCCAAAACAAAGTCAAAAAGAAAAAAAAAATGAAATAAATATCGAAAAATTAAAAATTTGAAAGTAGAGTATTGATATGGGGAATTTGTGTGTCGGTCTGTCGGTCGGTCTGTCAGTCCCCCCTCCCCCTAATAACTTTTGAATGAACGTTCCGATTGTGACAAACTTTTTTTTGTTGGAAAGATCTCGGCGAGTACTATATTTGATCTTTCGATTTGAACAATTTTTGGTACAACTTTTGAGCCGTTCAAACAACCTGGCCCGCGATACTAACTTTTTAGTTAACAGTCCGATCCCAAGTAGCACACTTCGTTTTTTAAAGGTTGTAAAATGGTTATTAACGTTGTAACAACCGCTTAAAAACGTTAATAAAACGTTTAAAGGTTATTTGTGCTACCTGGGATTTGAACAAACTTTTTTTTGTTCGAAAGATCTTTTCAAGGATACTTCATTCCCGTATCTACATTTTCGATTTGAGCAATTTTTCGTTCAACATTGAACCGTTCAAACAAGCTGTCACCCCTATTAACTTTTGAGTGAACAGTCCGATCTAAACAAACTTTTTTTTGTTCGAAGCATCTCGGCAAGGATACTTCATTACCGTATTTAAATTTTAAATTTGAAAATTTTTGGTTCAACATTGAACCGTTCAAGCAACCTTTCCCCACCTAATAACTTTTAAGTGAACCGCCCGAATTGAATAAACTTTTTTTTGTTCGAAAGATCTCGGAGAGATTCATTCCCATATTTCACTTTTCAATTTGAACCATTTTTCGTTCAATGATGAACCGTTCAGAATTTTTTTTAACATGAGCTCCTACTGGGAAATTTAAATTGAATGTTGATTCTGAACTTAAAGGCGGATTTCCTTCAAACTAACTTTGTAAGAAAATGGTTTTGATAAAAAATGTATGTAAAGTACTTTTCTGAAAAATCTTCTGTGAGGATTCTGATTCCGACTCCGACTCCGCAAACATGGCGGAAATGCAGGCTCAAAAAAATGACAGCCTGGGCAGACGATTTTTTTTGTTTGATTTATTTATTTATTTTTTTTTTGGCAGACGATTTTTTTTTTGTTTACAAAAATTTTTCATTCACGAGAGTATTTTCTTTATTTATATTTAACAACTGGCAACGGATTAAAAATAAAATGCGAGACATTTTATTAACGAACGAGGTTTTTTTTTCTTTCTTTGATAAAATGTGTTTTGATGTTCTTTTATTTTATTTATTAATTTTTTTCCTTTTGAAAACGATTGTGGAATTTTTCTACAGAAGAACTGTAACAGTTACATTCTTTAAAAGGTGCGACAAAACTTTATTTACTCTTTTATTTAATTTTTACGTGTCCATTACATCTGATGAGAGGGGTATATTTTGCTTTTAGAAATCAGCTTTAAGTGCTATAAAGGTATGTTTGACATAATTTTCAGTTTCAGATATTCAAGAGAATATTAATCAGATGTTACAATGCCGATGTCGATGTACGGGAAAGTAGGCTCGTTTAGTTCTTGACAGAACTTCTTGTTACTTCCTTTTACGTAGTAAAGGAAGTATAGTGATCACGAAAAAAAAATCACTCAAATTTGAGTCTAAATTTTGATTTTGCTCACCCCCGAATGAATGTTCAGTATTTTTTTCGACCTGTCAGCACGTGCATATGTACCTACCAACATATAAGCAGCCGAAAAATCCTTTCCAACCACCCCCGAGTTAATTACGACGAGTTTTCTCATGACGTCTGTATGTACGTGTGTGCGTATGTATGTGGGTCGCATAACTCAAAATCTATATGCCGTAGAAACTTCTAGCTTGGTATGTAGGCTCTGAGGATGGTCTAATTGTGCCCTCCCCTTGTGGTTGCATTTGAATGTTCCCAAGGGGGTGTTTTACCCATTTTTTTGGGTTAATCAGTGTTAATTACTTCCTTTTACGTAGTAAAGGAAGTATTATGATCGCGAAAAAAAAATCACTCAAATTTGAGTCTAAATTTTGATTTTGCTCACCCCCGAATGAATGTTCAGTAGTTTTTTCGACCTGTCAGCACGTGCATATGTACCTACCAACATATAAGCAGCCGAAAAATTCTTTTCAACCACCCCCGAGTTAATTACGACGAGTTTTCTCGTGACGTCTGTATGTACGTATGTGCGGATGTATGTGCGTATGTGGCTCGCATAACTCAAAAACTATATACCGTAGAAACTTCTAGCTTGGTATGTAGGCTCTGAGGATGGTCTAATTGTGCACCTCCCTTTGTGGTTGCATTTGAATGTTCCCAAGGGGGTGTTTTAATCAGTGTTCATTTCAATGCAGACTCAAGTGATATGAATTGGCGCGCCCACTTGGCGATATGTCGCCAAGCTTTTTGTCGCCAAGTGTTTGACGCCAACTAGGCAACATATAGCCAAGTTGGCGACAAATTTGGCGAAAAAAAATTTTTTTTTTTTGAATTTGGGTTCAATTTGGCGCTATTGGCGATATTTTGCGAAAAATTCACTAAAATGATATTAAACTCAGCAAATATTTAGAAAATTAACCATTGCTAAATATTTTTTGCATTGTTTCGTGGCAGATTAGGGGAGTAAATATTTGAATTGTTACCTTGCTCACTCCAAGCACTTTTTTTGACACTTAAGGCAACTACTAAGAAATTTACACGTAAAAGGAAGTGGTGTGGGGCCCATACCAGATTTTTTCAATGCAGACTCAAGTGATATGAATTGGCGCGACCACTTGGCGATATGTCGCCAAGCTATCGGTCGCCAAGTGCTTGACGCCAATTTGGCAACATATCACCAAGTTGGCTACAAATTTGGCGAAAAAATTATTTTTTGAATTTGGGTTCAACTTGGCGCTATTGGCGATATTTTGCGAAAAATTCACTGAATGATATTAAAATCAGCAATATTTAGAAAATTAACCATTGTAAAATATTTTTTGCATTGTTTCGTGGCAGATTAGGGGAGTAAATATTTGAATTGTTACCTTGCTTACTCCAAGCACTTTTTTTAACACTTAAGGCAACTACTAAGAAATTTACACGTAAAAGGAAGTAGTGTGGGGTCCATACCACATTTTTTTTTTTTTTTTAATTTGGGTTCAACTTGGCGCTGTTGCCGATATTTTGCGAAAAATTCACTGAATGATATTAAAATTAGCAATATTTAGAAAATTAACCATTGTAAAATATTTTTTGCATTGTTGCGTGGCAGATTAGGGGAGTAAATATTTGAATTGTTACCTTGCTCACTCCATACACGTAAAAGGAAGTAGTGTGGGGTCCATACCAAATTTTTTAAGAATAGGACAACAAATTCAACATCTGCTCTTGTGTGACATGGAGTTAAACAAAGCCGTGTAGCGATGACATCATTTTAAGCATTCACTTCTTATAATGATGCAGGCCCATAAAAACATGTAATTTGCAATTACTTTGTTTTGTAATCATGCACACAAAGATTTACTAAATTTTTGCAAGCCTAACAAATACAAAATAAAATTAAAAAATGTACTCCTTCGGGGGGCTATTAAAACGTTGCGTATTTTGATTTCGTGCAGCTTTGTTTCGAATGAAGGTTCTTCGTTTACCTACATCTTCATGCATGTCGTATATTGTTGTTGCTGTTACTAATTCCCACATCAATAAATCCGTCCAAAAGTCCAAAACTAGAAGGGGAGAGGAATTCATGTCGTATGTAATTTCTCTTTTCCTTCATTTATATTTCGTGCTTAATAATTCAATTTTTCTGATTTAAAAAATGCGGTTTAAAAAAATTTCTTTTCACATCAAAAGCGGCTGAAGGTTTTTGCCGCCCATAAAAAGTGCCCCCCCCCCCCCCCCCATTACTCCTGCGTCGCTACTCCATCGCTCAGTAATGTATCGCTCATCCACTCCCTCACCCGGCAAGAGAAAACAAAACCACTGAACTTGAACTTTCACTAGGAACGCGGTTTGCCAAAATACTTTGAAAGAAAAAAAGTACTCTGTCACGCTTGCTCTTGCTCTTTATCGTCCATGAAAAAGTTGCCCGCGGTTATGTAATTACGGAAAGAAGAAAGGAAGAGTGCTGCTCTAGATTTTAAGAAGAGAAGGCAAATCACTATACCACATCCTGGGACGAGTGAGATGCGTGGATGTGGGGGAGAATTGTTTTTTTTTTTTTTTTTTGCAGAAAGCATCAATGGATGCACCATTGATGCTTTCGTCTGGAAGTGGAAAAGGAACTTTCTTAGCAGACATCTTTAACTATAGCCAATGGCGTACTCAGGGGAGGGGGGGCTGATAGGGCTGCAGCCCCCTCCGAAATTTTCAAAATGTTTTGCACAGAAGCTTTAATTTTTTTGTTTATTATTTTCTTTTTAAAGCCACAACATCAGAATTTTTTTCAGATCAAATAAGTATTCGACAAAATTAAAAGAAAATAAGAAAAAGTATTTATATTTTACATTTGACTCGTCTATTTTACTGTATATCATGTTTATTATAATTTTACGTAATTTAATGTCGTTCATTTTTATTGCAAATATATGTTTCAGAAACAACGATTAATGCTTGTTCATTCATCTAACTCTTTCAATTATATTTTAACAAATTAATCGCAAAATTAATGATATTAAAGCACAAATTTTCCAAAATATTGCAAGCGTGTGATTCAAGAACATCTCCGTCAGCACAGAAGTGGACTTCACAGGATTACTTCGTAACATTAAGTGTTCGTAAAATGAAGGGTCGTAAAAACGAGAGTCAATATCAAAACGGTTCAATGTGGATGAATGAGAAATCTCGACTCTTAGGGTCCAACATGGATTCATTCCCCTGATGAATTTCTCCCTCGGCGAACAATCATAAGGTGAATCATATGATGACGTCGACTGTGGCCGACGTCATTTTTGCTGGAAGTCGTCGAGCAACAATGGAAAATCGGATTCGGGGATATTTCCATCTTCATCTCTTTGACTGATAAAAGCGAAATCCCCCCCCCCCCCCCGGGGCCATGAAGAGGATATTGGCTCTTCCGGATTACCCAGAAGGACAACGTGGAGGAGACATTCTTACTGCTCAGCGACGTGAAATGATTTCGCTTGCTTATGGGAAAGGGAAAAATAGGGGAAAATGATTGCAGTGGAGTCTCAAAGCTCTGAGGTTCCGGTATTGGGGGTGCCTTGTTGACATTTTAAGATTTTTTGTAAGTAGCTAAAAATAGAATTTTTACTAAAATCTGAAAATGGAATACATTTTAAAAAACGAACACTCTGTACTAGGGATGCACCGATTAATCGGCCACTTCGCCGAATATTCATAATAGGCAAAATTAGGCAGATTAACCGGTTGAAAAAATATTTTTAAATATTATTCTTGAAAGTGTACCTTCACTAAGAAACAATGATGAACGACTTTATTGGCAGTAATAATAATCCTCACGGTTGATATAAAGTTTTAATAAATTCATTCTCCTACTTTGAATAACACACATAGACAATAATGCAACATTTTCATGTGGCGACAGTTTTCTCCTTAGCACAGTGCTTTTAGATAACCTCTAATTTTCACAAAGAACAAAAGTCTTGAGTTAAATTGCTTGTTAAATTGATTATTAAAATTTGAAATTAAAAGTACCTTCTCCCACGGACCCCCACCCATCATTTTTTGGAATTTTTATGCACAATTAAAATAATTAACAATGTGTTAATGTAATATTATTGACAATAATATGAAAATTGGTTCGAAGAAATTTGATAAAATATTGAAATTATTTTGTGAAAATAAGGAAAATGGAAAAAAAATCTCTCAGAAACAAATTACTCACTATTTCTAAACTCGGAATTGTATAGGAGAGCAAAAACAGTGAT
This sequence comes from Uloborus plumipes, assembly GCA_038373865.1. Classification (NCBI taxonomy): domain Eukaryota; kingdom Metazoa; phylum Arthropoda; class Arachnida; order Araneae; family Uloboridae; genus Uloborus; species Uloborus plumipes. The sequence continues at coordinate 33,600 of JAXGGA010000950.1, forward strand.
TGTAAAATTGTAGTATTTAAAACAATCATTTTTATCATTAATCGGCTCAGCCGATTATCAACAACCGATTAATCGGTAATCGGTCAATTTGCTTATCGGTGCATCCCTACTCTGTACAATGGTAAGCAATGTATACAGGTGAGCAAATAAAACTTGGTACATCAGATAGTAGATGTCATTAGACCAATTTCATACGCACACTAATGAAAAAACCAGAAAACAAAAAAGCCGCAAAAATAAAACTTTGAGCTTTAATTACTCGCAATTTCTGTTTTGTCACACAACCCCTTCATCTCCGAAGCAATTCAATTGCAAAACCACTAAGGACATACAGCAGAGCAATAAGAAGGCATTGAAAGGTAGATGTGAACCAACACGGACCAAGTGACAGAAAATATTCATTGAATACTTGAGATGGACTAAAATATGTGTAGGAGCAGTGGCGTACTCAGAGGGTGGGCTGCTGATAAAGCTGCAGCCCCTCCGAAATTTTCCAAACAAATTTTTAAAATTTAAGCTGAAATCATTTATTTATTTTTATTTATATATGGTTCCTTTCTTGCTGAAATCAAGACATGAGAATATTTCTTTTGACAAGAAAATTAAGTTTGGGGCAAAATTAAAAGAAAGAGAAAAAAAGTAAATTCCTTCTTATTTTTTATCTGTCCATTTTACTGTATGTGACGTGTATGGTTATCTTATAATTCAATTTCGTTGACATTTACTCCAAATGTCCAAATATGTTTCAGACACACCGACTAGTTCGTTCATCTAATTCCGTTAAATAAATTTCAACAAATGTGTGATTGAAACCCAATATTAGGAATATAGTAAAATAAATGGCAAAATTAATGTTATTAAAGCTCAAATTTGCAAAATAATTGCATCCACTAGTTAAGACCTTCTTCAATAAAGAAAATTTCTCGAATTTCAATTTTATCATTTTCTATTTTCATCAAACCGCTTTACTTCTCAACAATAATTCTAATGATAAAAAATATGTTTAAATGGTGTCTTTTTGCCATCTGAAATTAGCATTGATGTCAAAAATTCGAAACATTTATGTTTTTAGCTCTATTTTATGAGGCGCCCCGCCCTCTCTTTTCAAGGAGTGTCGGCTCAGCCCCCCCCCCCCCCCCCCTGAAATGATTTGTCTGCGAACGACGCTGTGTAGGAGGTATTAACTAAATTTGAAAAATGACTTGAAATTGATGTTTTTTTTTTTCAAAAAAAAAAAAACAAGTAAAAAACCGTTTTGGAACATACGACTGCAATCAATACTTTACACCGCACAACTTTACACCGTTCGAGTTGTATATACGAAATGTTTGCCTTCTAAGGCTAACTGCTTTTGTGTTATGCAAGATACATACATACACTCAGAAGTCACAACGAAACTTGCCGAAATAGTTTTAGGGGCAGTCGAAATGCACATTTTGGTTGCCTACACGTTTTCACATTGTGACAAAACAAAACATCGTGAAAAAAGAAGTCGAAATTCCTTTAGTGGTAATGAAAAGGATACTTTACATTTAAATTTGAATTATAATGTTTTTTGCGAAGGGGATCTTTATGTTATAAAAATAATTTAATGTAATAAAAAATGAGAATGAAATTGCTAACGTAAAGGCAATAAAGATAATTGTAATACAATACAATACAATAATTACAATAGATAATTGTAATTAAGGGTCCTTGATCTGAAATGCGATAAAGAATGTGTGGCACAGAATCACAAACAAATGCTTAAAGATATCAAACGTTAGAAATTATTACACCTCCAATGATGACATTAAAGAAATCGAGGAATCAAATTGTGTTACAATTTTTTAATTTGCTACAATTAAATAACTTTTGACCACGGAGTCCATTATAAATTCGTAAAGTGAAATAATAAAGCGAATTTTCTTCAAAGTACTATGTATGCAATAGTTTGAACATAACGGTTGTCTATTATAATGAGTGAAGATCCATTTTTTAAAAAGTTCTACCACTTAATCCGATAAACATTTTACTCGCCTATAGAGTAAAAGTATCATATCTATAGGTATATATGGGGGAAACGCAGCGAAACATTTGAAGTCATTTTTTTTTTTCTGCATAATATTTAATACAACGTAAAAACAAATTAACAAATTTAAAAAAAATGGAAGAAAAAGAAAAAAAAAAGAATTCTAGCAGTTGTATTCTTGCAGTCAAGATGTATCCACTTCAGTTAAAAAAAACCTGAATTTTATAAAAACTTTATCCTATCCTACCCCATAGTCACCTGCAGTCCACTTTAGATAGAAAGAAAAATGTCTGTTCAATGTGGAAGAGCAAAAAAAAAATATTTTTACTTTACAGAATCGTGTTTATTTCATTCAATGATCTAAAATTCCAAAAAATCGATCTTTCCGTTTTCGTTTCTTCCGATTTTTGAACCCGTTACAGTACGATAACTTATGAAACACATAACGAATATTAATTACAAACTATTAGATTATTGCCAGTGAACGAGGTGTCAGATTCGATTTTTCATTCAGACATAATGGGGAGGAAATTTGTGAAAGTTTTCTATTAGCAAGAGTGATTTTTTCGCTTGTGAGTTCAGTTTGAATTGATTCAATTTACTACAAGAAGGTGTACTTCATTTTTTCCCCTTGAAACATTTTGGGTAAAAAGATTATTTATCAAGAAAAAAAAAACGTGCACTGTGCATCAAAATGAAGTGAAACAAACAGAGACGTTAAAAATTAACCTTTAAAAAAAAGGGTGAAAGATAAGCCTTTCTTACTTAGAAGGCAGAATATTCATAAAACGCATTGAGAAAATAGTTATTAAAATTAATGTTTCTCTTGAGTACATTTTAATCACATTACTTGTTCGACCCAAACAATAGGAATTCAAATTGATTTCGAGTTGTATCACTAAATAAAATCATTTTTCCTGAACTCAGCGCATTCAAAAGCTAATGGAAATAAATCAAAATAGTGCCCGGCAAGAAAACCGCTCATTTTGCTTGAAAAGAAAAACAATTCAATTCCAATCTTTACAAACAAGTTTCAAGTACACAAATCAATTTCGTAACATTACTGGTTGTTGTCATTCCAAAGCAATTCTTTCAAAGGAACTCCACTTAATTGGATGGCAGTCGATAGGGAAAAGGGAAAATGAATGGTCGGAACAGGGGAAACGCGTGAGACGTAGGGATTTTACCAGAACAGGAAACCGCGGTATCTCACGCGCAAAAATTTTTATCTCAGTAGAAACTTGGCATCGGTCGTGGATCATTTGCTGGATGAAGTTGAGACTGTCTCAAGTGAAAGAGTTTTTCTTTCTGGAGGTTTAAGAGACATGGAGGATACCAGCTATATTTTCCATCAAGCAGTTAAATCGAATAACGTGGAGAAAGTGGCAGAACTATTGAGTGAAGGAGTCCACCCCGATGAGCCTAACTGGATTAATAATGGTCGACCGGCGCTTTTGGAAGCAACTTACCAAGGAAATCTCGACATGGTGAAAACGCTTTTGAACGCCGACGCTGATCCCAACATTCAAAACATGTTGGGCGAAACGGCCTTACACAACGCCTTCCATCCGAAAACATTTTCCAAGGAGCTGGTCGTCTTGCTCTTGGAACACGGAGCCGACGTCAACCTTCGAGAAAAACTGAACGGATACACCCCGATACACACGGTGGTCAAGTTGTGCGCGTCTCACGTGAGCAAAGGCATCAAAACAGACCTTCTGGAAGTGCTGCGACTGATGTGTGCCCGGGCAGACGTGGGGATAAGGAGCGTCAGGAAGGAGACTGCATTGCACAGGATGACGACAGGCAGCGTGGACTGGTGCGAACCTCTGCAGATTCTCGTTGACCACGGATTCGAACCGGACGCCCAGAACGACCGTGGCGAGACGGGACTGATGTGCGCCATCGACAAAGGACACTGCAAGATGGCGGAGTTGCTGGTCAAGAGGGGGGCCGAGGTCAACATCAAAGACAGGCACTTCCAGACGGCGCTGCACCACAGCGCGCAGAAGAATCTGTTGCGCCTGGTCATCCTGCTGCTGGACGTCCGGTGCGACGCGAACGCCACAGACCTGAACGGAGACACCGCGTTGCACATCGCGGCCAGCAAGGGACTGGCGGACATGGTCCAGGTCCTGGTCTCGCATCCTGGTATAGACGCCGGCGTCCAGAACGTGGCGGGATCGACGCCGCTTCTGCACGCCGTCGAAAGCGGCTTCACGCACGTGGTGGAACTGTTGCTGGAAGCGTACTGCGATTCGGACTGCGAGAAAGGTCTGTTGTCCGCGATAGACGTCGCGGAGGAGAACTCCGCGCGACGCTGGCACCCGGAGATATTCTCTCTGCTGCAGGTGGCTCTGGAGCAGAAGAGAGACCTCTGGGACGAAGGTGAAACGTCGTTATGATTCTCAATGGGTTAGATACCGTAAAGTCGGGTTACTTGGACCCTAAGGGGTTACTTGAGCCCATTACAGTAAAATGATAAAATCTAGATTTGGTACTTATTAGTTGAAGACTTGCACGTACAGTCGAGTCTCCATATAACGAAGTCGCAAGGGACCATTGAAAAGGTTCGTTATATAGAAACTTCGCTATAAAGGAAATAGTAAATTTCTGTGCTTAATTTTTGAATAGGGGCTATACATGTGCAAGTAGTGCATTAGGTTAATTCTCACTTTACTATTTTTAGAATAATACATTTTAGCAAGAAATAAATACTGTGCATATTTTGAAGTTATAAATGTAACGCAGTGAATGAATTAAGAAATAAAACTAATTAAATAAATTTATTAACCTATTAAATTGTATCAGGAATGCTACTCGCATCTGTAGTATAATTGGTGAATTTTTGCAAATTTTTACATTAATTAATTAAAAGAATCAAACCTGAACTTGGTCGACGACACTAGTTTTACTTTGAAAATAGTCTGTAATTTTTTGCTGCACTTTGGAAACACTTTGCTCATGAAATTCTTCACATGTGTGAAGTGATTCTTCGCAAAGTAAGCCTTCACAAAAGCAGTAGAAGAAATACTTCTATTTTCCCGAACATTCACACTTTCTCCCATAAAAACTTCCCAATAGAGAAATTGGGCCATTTGATATTCGTTAAAGGGAGACAAATTTACCTGCTTTTTTACTGAAACTTTCTGTGTCACAGAAAATGCTTCGTTATATAGAGAACTTCGCTGAATAGAGTGTTCGTTATATGGAGACTCGACTGTAGTTCCTCGTTTCTCCTCTAGGTAGAAGCACTCTGCAGTCTCTTATGCTAGTACCAAACCCAGATTTTATCATTTTACTGTGGGCTCAAGTAACCTCCTTGTGGGTCCAAGTAACCCGACTTTACGGTATTTATAGTTTTTCCATCCCACTAAACATTTGGATAATATAGTCGGTTAGTAAGTGTTTTGTAAATATTTATTAAGGTGTCCAAATAAATTTTTAAAGAGAAATTTTAGTGATTTGCATATGAAATTTGAAATAGGAAAAACAGATAAAATCTTGTGATCTTATGACTACTTACATTAGTGTTTTACTTGCTACGTGAATTAACAGACATGTGATTTTTCAGTATTTTTTCTGTAATCAGTATTTTTTGAAATAGTAAAGTACTGAGTGTAGAACAAAAAGAACGGGCATCACAAGTTAAACTTAACATCTACTAATTAATTTCCTGCATCCAGTTGAAATAGTTTTCTATAGAATCAAAAGCCCGTGTTTGAACTTGCAGGTGTAGTATAATACATCAACAATTTTGTATTTGCTCACACAACGACGTAAGTTCAGTATTTTTCATTCTATTTGGGTCACAAGTCTGAATTAAACACTTCCAATTCTGTTATTAAAAACAAATGTTTGGAGATATCTTTAAATTTATTTTTAATTTTTCGCAAATTTGTTACGAGAGAGTCAAGTGCAATACTGATAACAATTACAATTAAGGCTGTTTGTTTTCTTAAGCTTTGTAACTAAACTTTCTCATTTTCAAGTGGTGATGAGATGACTCTGAACATAAATCATATATAAAACACAAATATGCATTTTTTTAGCTGCTTAATAGTCCATCTGGTTGCTTTCTAATTTTCGGCTTTCTTCAAAACTAATGAGTTTTACAAAACACACTTTTTTAATTGCTTGAGTTGCAGATTGCCTAAAACAATGAAATATTTTCCGTTCGGGTGAACATTTTCTTCAGTGTTTAAAGGTCTTTGAATAATGAAGTATAATCATGCATGATTTCCAGCAAAAATGAAATTATAATATTTTGCAATCACAGGTAAAGTTAACTGTCCTCCAATTAAGTGATTTGTTTAATTACCTGAACTCTTGATTTTGCAAGCTCCATTAAAATCATTCCTCCCACCAGTAACAAGAATACATGAACATTGAATGAAATTAATTAATAGAAAAAGACCAAATGGTTGTTTTAAGGGTTTTTAAAAATTAAAATGTCTGTACACACAGCTGCTAGTTTTTTTTTAATTAATATTAAATAAGTAAGTGATGTATTATTACTTTATAATGATATATTAATCCATACATTTATTCTTACTTATTTTAACAAAAAGTATTAAATAATTACAATTTTAAATATCAATGAAATAATATTAATAAAGTTAATAAATATAATGTCATTACTGCAAGTATCGTAGTTTCAAAAATATTAATGACTATCAGTTATGTGTACCTTGATGAAGTAGCTTTGATTCTAATCTGTTACATCTACTGGACAAATCAGAGAAACCTTTGCTTTCTTTTTATTGGCATAAATATAGCTATCCCAATCCTCCCACCATCCATCCTTCAAAACTTTCCCCTACACTATAAGAAGAAATATATTTGCAAAAGATTGCAATTACAAAATCAATTATTGGGGGGGAAAAAAGTAAGCATTAAGAGTATCTAATTCCACCCCTCTTACACCCCCCTCCCCCCAGCGGCGTACGCAGACAAATCATTTCGGGGGGGGGGGGGGGCTGAGTCGAGACTCTTTGAGAGGAGGGGGCGGGGTACCTCATAAAATGTAGCAAAGAAAAGTAAATGTTTCGAATTTCTAATACCAATGCTAATTTAAGATGACGAAACCATACCATTAAAAAATATTTTTTTATCATTATAACTATTGTTGAGAAGTAAAGCGTTTTGATGAAAACAGAAAATAAAATGGAAATTTGAAAAAAGTTATGTATTAAAGAAGGTGTTCCTTAAACAAATGCATACAATATTTTTGCAAATTTGAGCTTTAATAATATTAATTTTGCCATTTATTTTACTACATTCCTAATATTGGGTTTCAATAACACATTTGTTGAAATTTATGTAACAGAATTAGATGAATGAACAAGCATTAATCGATGTTTCTGAAACATATTTGGAATAAATGTTAACAAAATTGAATTATAAGAACGGAATTGAATTATAACCATGCATCACATACAGTAAAATGTACAAATATATATAAAAAAGAAAAAGAAGGAATTTATTTTTCCCCTCTTTCTTTTAGTGTTTGCTCCATACTCAATATTCTTTTCAAAAAAAAAAAAAATCACATGTCTTGATTTCAGCAAGAAAGGAAACAAATAAATGATTTCAGTTTAAATTTCTAAACTGTTTGGAAAATTTCGGAGGGGGCTGCAGCCCTATCAGCCCACCCCGAGTATGCCACTGCCCCCCCCCCTCCCGTTTTCAACTTAAACAGATCAAGCTAAATAACTGTACAAAATATGTTCAAGCAAATTTACCATTTAGGTTCTTTAAGTAACTACTATCTGCAAATTTTACAACTTAAAGAAAATTGGCTAAATAGCAAAACTTGCTCTTGTGTTTGAAAATGAATTATGTGTATAAAAAAAGCATCACACAAAAAAAAGTTTGACTTGAAATTTATTCTAAGTACATTCTCTGTTTTTATGTATAAGAATTGGATTCTTAAGTCACTATTGCGTTCTGAGTGGTAATACAAACATTTGTCACATACATATGCAAAACAGTGATGACGTATGTATAAAGAGATAAAAATTGCTTGAATAATTATACAGATGATTTTTAAGTCAAGATTAATGGACCATAATCATGTATATTTGACACAAATATAACAATACAACTTCTAAACATAAATAATGAATGACTCATGTCTTTTAAACACACACATTTTTAACATAACAGAAATTATTCACTCAACCACAACCTATTAATGATATAACTCATCAAAATCTAACAACTAAAACAGACTAGGCCACAAGATGTGAATTATAAAACAACATGGTAAGTACACTGTATTCTGCTCACTGAAAAGGTAGACTAAAAAAAAACAAATGGACCGGCCAGAAGCAGGGGTGACTGTGAGTTCGTGAAAAAATACCTGAAAGTTTTAAAGAGAAAATAGGTGTATGTGGGGTTAAAGTATGAAAATGGCATATAAAAGAACTCAAATTAACTTGCTATAGATTTACAATCAAAAGCTCTACGATAAACATATTACTTTTACTGCTCATATAATTGAAGCAAAAAGAAAATTAAATCAGAGCTTCAAATCTTAACTTTTTGACATTTTAATTTTTATAAAGGACACAGAATTTCACTCGAAAATTTGGAATTTGTGATTTTTTAAAGAAAATAATATAAAAAAATGTCATTTATTTGTCTCATGATTAAGGTTAATAAGCATCAAAAATGAGAAGAATTCGATTCTTATATCGGATGCAAATCAATTGCATTTTTTAAAATGAAGGAATCTAAATCGAAAAAGAGGCAAATAGAATAATATATTAAAGTTAAAAAAACAATTAGAACGGCATCTTAACATTTCTGTTCGATGAATATTATTAATAGTTATCGGTATAATCACCGAAAATTCAAACAAGCAAAAAAATACCGAAGGTGGGAATATGCACAATTCAAAATATTTTAATTCCTGTATTTTCGAACATGAAAATACCAGAATCGATCATGAAAATACCGGAATTCCAGTAAAATACCGGAACATAATCACCCCTGCAGAAGGTTCGTCAATTTAGGGGATTTTCTCCGGAATTAAAAAAAAAGTGAAGCAATATTCAGCACCTACTTGGCAGCAATTCGATGTTGTTGCCACCCTTTGTATATGGCAGCATCAACCACGCCAAACACATAGTTGATGTTGCCAATTGGTGTACTTCTTTATTTAAATCTAGTCTACCTTTTCCGTGAACGCAGCATAATCGCATAGTAACTTATATGGATGGAAAAAAGACTTCTTTAACAAACATCATAATTTTTAGAATATACATAAGTTCAACGGTTAAAACTCTATTAAAAGTAATAATAAAATAAGTCCTTGAGAATGTGAGGTTTCTAATAGTCTTGATGTTTTGTGGAAATCTAAATTTCAAGTTTGTACAGATGCGCCAAAAATGAAAATATGCTTATAAAAATTCCGTCTCCTGTTTCCTGACTCCAAAAACTTCTCAATTTCTAAGAGTAAAAAATATCACTAAATGCATAGAAATTTTTCTTTTTTCGAGCATTTTACAGTAAGACAAATTGAACACATTGTTCCTTCTACATCCGATATGTTCACTTTTAAGGCCATTTTCATGATTTCTCCAGGCTTAGCACTGATACTATACTAGGAAGACTTGAACTGTCCAAAAGCTACTTTATTTGAATTTATATATTTACTGTAGCAATCCTTTTTCAGGTAAGTTTGAAGACTATTTCGAAGGGAGAAAAAGAAAAAGTATCTCCAGATAATGTTACATAAAAAAAATAGCACACAGATAGCATACAATTAATTGAGCATGGATTATCGTATTTAATTCTTCATTCAAGGTGAAACTGAAATTGACCTTGGTTCTTAAAAAGTGCAGCTTTAAGTCAATTTTCTCAAATCCGCAGACCTGAAATCTGCACACGATTTGAGATGCAAACAATTAAATTTATAACTAAATGTTATTACAGTGGCACTAAAAAGTACCGTATTACATCGCATTAGCCTGCTTGTACACTAAAAAAATGTTTTTACAGTATAATACAGCTAAGTTTGTAGTAATTTTACAGCAATAAACTGTAAAATTGCTAACTTAATAGTTTGTTAATGTGCAGTGTACAGTTTTAAACTGGAACCTCTGATGCCAGTAGCAAATTGATATTTTTACAGTATAACACAGCTAATTTTATGGTAATAAACTGTAAAATTGCTAATTTTACAGTAAGAAACTGTAAAATTGTTAGTTATACGGAAAATAAACTGTAAAACATCCTGTTTTACATTAATCAACTGCAAAACAGCTAGTTTTACACCTTATTACTGTACTTTTAGTTTTAAACTGGAACCTATGTGCCAGTATTATACTGTAAAAAACAACAGTTTTTTTTTTTTTTTTTTTTTGCAATGTAACAAATGTACACAGAGTATGTTTTTCTCTCACCAGGATCCTACGAATTGTCAATTGAAAAAAGTCCAGAATTTGGGAGTGGCCCTGGAAAGTTCCACCCTGCTTCAATTTATAGCCTGGCAAAATGACAGTGAGCTTCATACAAAATATGCCAATAACCAAATGTCATGGAATGCCAACAAATAAAACTTCATTTAAATTTAAAATTTTGTATCGTAAATTGAGTACAATTTAATAGATGGTTCAAAGCTTTATGTTATTTGGTGCTTCCATCCAAACCAAAAGAAAAAAAAAAAGATTGAATCATACAAAATATGTCAATTACCAAATGTCATGGATGCAAATGTATACAATTTCATTAAAATTTAAATTTTTTAATTATAAATTGAGTACAATTTTTTTTATGGTTCAAAGCTATAATTTAATGTCATTTTGTGCTTGCCCTCCTCCCCCCAAGACCAAAAAAAGGACAGAGTGCTTTCAGATAAAAAGACACGATAATTTAATTAAAAGAGCACTTTTGAATAGAATTTTTTTTAGAAAGGGTGCTTTAGTTTTTTTTTTTATACGATAAGCATACAAAACCCAAACCTTTTCAATTATTATTATCTTAAAGATAACTAATAAAAAGCTTTTTTATATGCAGTTTAAAATATGTAGATTAATATTTAAATCAAATTAAAAGTGAAATAAGGAAGTTATGCATCACAGGCAAAAAGAAAAAAAAAAAACGCTTGCTTTGTTTGAACTTTCATTAAAACTTCAAAAAGGTAAAAAACGAGGGTAGGGCGCAACATTAAAGGGCAGGTCACAACACCCTCCAAAAAATACCTGAGAGAAACACTGTGATATATCCCATAAAACTCTGCACCAAAAATATCAAGGTACAGATTTTTTCTACCTTTATAACAGTAAAAAAAGAATCTCAAAGGGGAGAATTAACAATATAGGGTAACTTTCATTTAGGATTAAGATTGAAATGATCAGTCTTCATTCAGAAACAAAAAAGAAAAAAAAAAAAAAACAGAAAACAAAATATAAAATGACAAATTTCAAGTTTGAAAAATTGACTGTCTAGTTGAAATATACTTTTCTCCATGAATTCCTTAGCTTTTAGCCTGGGAGAAGTGACAGATTTTTGACAGTGTTGTAGATCAGTTGTTCCCAACCTGGAGGCTATTTGGCTCTAAGGCGGTAAGTTCTCAAGGGGCAATAGGGGGGGTATTTAGAAGAGAAAACAGCAGCAATAAAAGGGTAGCGAAAACAGAAATTGTAAACATGTACGAAACCGGTTGTTCAGAGTTCAGACAATTAATCACAAGTTAAGAAAGAAACAAATCAAAGTTCGAGAGCTTCCTCCTTGCACCTAGGATGAACCTTGGGAAGTATTTTGTCATTCATCGTCAATTTTATGAATTTTAAGATTTTCAATTTAATTTCCTTTAAATTTTTAGTTTTGAAAATTTTAATTCCCCCAGATTCCAGTGTGGAAAAGAAAATAATTTCTTGAAAAATGTACTTCTGTTTTTTGAAAAGAATGTCGATGATCTTAGTTAAATGTTGCACTTCAAATGCTTAGATTAGTTTGCTTTGTGAGTATATTTATCAGCATTTTAGTTATTTATAATTCTTTTAGCTTGAAGTGATTGGTTATAATTAGGGTTGCACCGATAAACAAATTGGCCGATTACCGATTAATCGGTTGTTGATAATCAGCCGATTAATCGGCTGAGCCGATTAATGACAAAGGATGATTGTTTTAAAACTAACAATTTTACCACCCTATTTTTTCTCTCTTATACAGTTCCAAGTTTAGAAATAGTAATTTATTTCTGTGAGAAGATTTTTTCTTTCCTTTTCCTAGTTTTCACAAAATAATTTCACGATTTTATCAAATTTTTAAGCACCAATTTTCATATTATTGTCAATAATATTACATTTAACGCATTGTTAATTATGTTAGTTGAACATAAAAATTAAAAAAAACGAGGGGGGGGTCTGTGTTGAGCGCTCCAATTTAGGAGTACTTTAAATTTAAAATTTTTGATAATTAGTAGCAATTTAATTCAAGACTTTTATTCTTTGTGAAAATTAGAGATCATCTGAAAGCACTGTGCTAAGGAGAAAAATATCGCCACATGAAATATTTGCAACATTGTATATGCGTATATATTTATTCGAAGCAAGAGAATTAATTTATTCAAAACTTTACATCAACTGTGAGGATTATTAGAACTGTTAATAAAATTATTCATTATAGTTTTTTAATAAAGGTATACTTTAAAGAATGATATTTAAAAAATATTTTTTTCAATCGATTAATCGGCCCAATTTTGACGATTTTTAATAATCGACAAAGTGGCTGATTATGGCCGATTAATCGGTACTGCCGATTAATCGGTGCATCCCTAGTTATAATTGCTTTATTGCGTACATTTTACTTCAAATTAAAGTTTGATTTTTAACAATATCGATGTTCACTAGCGTCAACTTATGGTTTTTTCAAGAAAGAAAGGGGGGGGGACGATAGGTTTCAGTCGGTATCTTGAAAGGGGCGATGAGCTCAAAAAGGTTGGGAAACACCGGTGCAGATCATGCCCACTTTGCCGACATGAAAAATAGCAGTAATGACATCTAGATCCCATGGGACTAGTTGTAGATACAAAATAACTGTTTTTTTTTTTGAATGCTTATGATTGAACTATTCACGAAAATTGAGTTAAAGTATTATTTTATGAGCTTACATCATGGAAAAAGTACCACCACATGAGCACAGAAATAAATCAAGAGGAACATCTTCGAAATCACGATTGGATAGTTATAGATTATTTAAGAATCTATTGTACATTATTATAAAACAAAATATGTGACTGAATTGAAAATGATACAGACGAAACGAACTGTAAACAGTTCAGTGCAACACAGGCACGTGCCGTGAACGAACGCACAGGGTAGGCAGATGAGATGATTTGTGGAATAATAATACATATGTTGAAAAAAAAGCATATGCTGTTAACCGTAATAAAACAGTATAAATATGAATGATATTTACGTGGTCCCTAGCATAAACATATATACAAAGATTTTCATCTGATTCTATAGAAAATCCATTCTTCTTTCTTTTGTTGTGGTGAAAATATCTATGACTTTCACAAAATTAAAAGTGGGATCTTATTTCATTTTGTTCACTTTCTGTTTCTATGGATGTCAAAACAAGAAATAAAAGTTGTTAATTTGTCATTATATTCTTTGTGTTGCTCTTAATTCTTTTTATGGCCGAAATTATTCACTCTACAAAAATAATTGTGGCTGGTATAGTAAAAATTAACTACAATATCAGTTTCTGGAAACAGTTGGCTCAGTTCACTTTTCAAAAATAAAATCAAGCACATTTTTTATACATTTGTCCCAATTATATGGAGTGAATCTTTCATTATTTTGTCGATTTTCTTCGCGAGTCTTTTTTTTTTTTTCTTTCTTTTTTCAAAAAGTTTAAACGGAACAACTATCCTGTGGTTTTAAATTAAACACGGGGAAAAAATGGCAAATGAAAAAACGAAACATATAAAAATCACGGAAATATTTCGTAGTAGAAAACAAAACACCACATAAAAAACGAATCAAGATACCAAAACCATTGAGAATTTCCCTAAACCTCACCGCTCTGCACATGACGTTCGCAATTTTCTGCGGAGAATCGAGGAGCGGCAGAGACAGAATGTAGCCTACGAGTGTAGCTCGTCAGCTACGCTTGACTCATAGGCTGATTTTATTCTGCCTCCGCTGTCGCTTTGGCTGACGCGAAGGGAGAAAAGGGCAAGGCACGGGGGTGTCCCAATGCTAAGCGTTGCATAGATACGGAGGTCGAAAAGCAGCTTCGGTCGCTGCTTTTGACCTCCGTATATAGTGTACAAAAATGGGATGATTCATTTTTTTTCTTTTTGGCTGTTCTTTTTGTGTAATACGTAAATATTTTTTTTCAAATCAACGTATTAAATGTCATTGAATAAAGTGGTGAGGTTGGTATGTTTTCTTCGTGGGTAGGCACTGCCTACCTTGCCTACCCAGACGGCACGTGCCTGGTGCAACAACTCTTTCAAGTGTAAATCACAATAGAAATTTGTTACCATTAAAAAAAAAAAAAAAAAATCTGTTATATTCCATGCATTTTTTTTAGCTGTTAATTTTAGCTTAAATCAAATTCTAGGTTAATGAAATCAGTCATTTTCTCATTAACTTTGCCTTGCAGTAACTGAGGGTCATAAGAATACTAAAGTTTACAAATGCCTTTGTGCTATCGATGTAGTAGAGAAAATATCAACGTAAAATAGGCACAAATAAGCAGAGATACTGCAGACACGTGTTTCGGCGTTATGGAATGCAAAAAAATGTTGAGCTTAGGGATGCACAGTAGGGTGGGGCGAAAAATAAAAAGTTTTTCAGATCAACTTCTAATAGTTGCCAAAAGTTGTCTTTGGTGATAGTTAGCTTTTGTGCAAAATTTGAGAAAAATCGGTTCATATCTTCAGGGGGCGCTGCGATCGCAAAGTTTTATCATAGCTTTTATTGGGATTTTATGGTTAAAATATGAAACACAATGCCGTTAACTAATCTCATTGCATGTTTTTTACTCATAAGATATATTAATGCATTCAAAGCATCTGAAATAACTCACAAAAATTATTTTATATGATATATTTATATTTCAAGCATTTACAAAGAAACAAAAGCGTGAAAAAAAAGTGATTTTTTTTAAATATAAATATATCAAAAAAATAATGTTTGTGAGTCATTTCATATGCTTTTAATGCATGAAAACATCTTTTGAGTAAAAAAAACGCAAAGAGACTAGCTAAAGGCATTCTTTTTGATAGTTTAACCATAAAATCCATAACAAAGCTATGGTAAAACTTTGCGATCGCAGCGCCCCCTGAAGATATTAACCGATTTTTCTCAAATTGTGCACAAAAGCTAACTATCACCAAAGACAACTTTTGGCAACTATTAGAAGTTGATCTGAAAAACTTTTTATTTTTCGCCCCACCCTAATGCACAGTCATCCATAAGCTCAACTTTTTTTTTGCATTGATAAAGGCGTTCTCCATAACGCCGAAACACGTGTCTGCAGTATCTCTGCTTATTCGTGCCAATTTTACGTTGATATTTTCTCTACTACATAAGAATACTATTTAAAAATTCCAAACAACGAATTCTAAGTATGATTTGTTTAAGCAAACAATCAAGGGTCACTTGTTTTACAAAATCTAATTAAAAATGGAGCACAAATAATCTTACACTATTAACAAACCCAGGAACACTGTTAGAGATAATTTTAACTTACATACAGCAGAGAGTCATTACAACACAATATTTATAGCTCTTTGACCAGAAGGGGCCAGAAGTGCCCCCCCCCCCCCCCCCCCCACTTTTGTTTGAAGAAGCTAAAACGATACTTTCAACTTTATCAAACTACCAAACTAATAGCCTTTGCACTCAGCTCATTTGTTATTTATTTTAAAAAAAAAGGCAAGGGTCTATTCAAAATACTTATAAGCTTTGTGAATTTTCCAACAATTACATGTTCTATTTGTATACTTTTGTATAAGTTTTGTAAGGACACAATATCCATTTTCTACTTATGAACTGTTAAAGTAACTTTTGACTAGTATTGAAACAAGCAGAAAAGGACATATTTAAAAGTGGGTTATTTTTTCAGTTAAAAAATAGTATTGAAGCTCCATTCAAATGCTCATTTTCATCTTGTAGTTACTAGCATATTGAAATTAAAAAAATAAATAAACAAATAAAACTGAAAATGTAAAATTGCAACCTTTAAAAATACACATAATACTAAAGCAACTTTAGAAACACTTACTAGAAAAAAAAATTGCTGTTTTAAAAGAACAAAATACCAAATTACTGTGCACAACAAAATGACAATTCCCCCTGATTTTAGACCAAAATTAAAAACTTTTGTTTAACTCAAGAATCAGGTTACAGAAGAAATTAAATTACCAGTTTCAGAAAATACAGGGTATGTGATTACTTATGCACGACATAAGATCCCTTGTAATAATACAGTGTAAAAGAAAATCCACTAAATTAAGTTATATTTGCTTATCACTTAAGAATTTTTTTGCAGAAATTAATCCCCCCCCCCCCCCCGTGAAAAAGAAAAATACGTAAAAATAAATATGAGGGAAGCTTGAGAAATGTAGAAAAAAGAAATGTAAAAATACAGATTATATGCTTTACTGTTTTGGAGATTTACAGCCATTAGAATTTGGCCAACTTCAGGTGAATATTTCGTGCTTCGTTAGAAGAACTATTGCTACATGACAGTCATAATAGTTTCAATAATTCCTTTATATTGATTTTAAGCTTGTTTTGTTTTTTAGAAGAAATTTTTTTTCCATATGTTTTGTGAGCATGAGACAAAATTCAAGATTTTTTCGATATTTTCCCACATAAACTTGGTTGGAGTAAGTCAATGATTTTTTTTTTTTCAAAATTAAGTTGTGAGGATTTTTAAGGAGAAAAGATGATGAACTATGAATTAAACTCGTGTATATTTTCTATTAATTTAGACCTAGCAAGGCAAATCACACGTCCTCAAGAAACAATGCATTTCAGGCCGATATGCCTGTCCCCAAAAGGGTTTTAAAAAAATAAATAAAAGACAAAACAAAATATAACTAAATTAAACTAAACAGGACAAAAAATAAGAGCAAATCTACCAACTTTGAAACCAGATTCATAAATATAAATACATTCAAATTAATTCTTTAAATAAAGTTTTATGTTCATTAAGGCTTTTGAAAACAACGATTTTTAAGCGCAGAAAAACCGCTTAAACCTACGAAGACTAAACATAATAAATCATTTTAACAGGTATTGCTGAGGATTTATAACACACACAAACTTATAAAGATTACTCAAAAATGTGATATAAAATATTTTTGTGAGATCCTTCATAATGATATGCAATGTAAATACATTTCATACAAACTGAATAAATTATAAAAACACTGCATGTACATTCTAGAACTTTCCGATTATGAAGATTTTCGCTCACATTCACTCTGCAAAACTAATGAAATAACAAGTCTTGTGTATAAATGCTTAATAAAAAGAGTCGATTTTGACATCATTCCACTTAACCTATAGTCTTTACAAAAGACAAACACGAGTGTCGGTGACACAATTATCACAAGGAATGAGCAAAAATGTATTTTCTGCACCAGGCAGACTGAGAATATAGAGTAACAAACATTATTTTAAAAATATTTTACAATGGCTCTTATCTACAGATATGCACTTTACCTCCTAGTTACTGAACACCATGAGACCTGAAAAAAAAAAAAAACAGAAAGACAAAAATTATTCAGTTATATAAATTAAAAACACCTTTATTTTTTTTAAAGTAAGTTATTAAAGTGTTACCAGGGGTGCCCACAGGGGGGGATTATGGCGCAAGTTCGACCATCAAAATTTTTGGGGGGGATTTTTTTAAACAAATTTATTTATTTATTTAAATTATTCATTAATTTATTTTTTAGATTAAATTATTTACTGGTTTTTTTAACGTAAATTATTCATTAATTTATGTTTTTAACTTAAGTTATTTCTTTATTATTATTTATTTACTTATTTTGTGTAGTGTGTGTGTGTGTTTGGAGTCTTTGAAAGGGAAAAAAAGCGATTCTATTCTGCGTATAATTAGTACTTTAAAAATATTAATAATTATACAAAAAATAATAGTTTTAATTAAAAAAAATAAATAAAAATATTTAAAAATATAAAAAAATAAATAATGTTTAAAAAATAAATAAAATAAAAAAGAGGGACAAAAATCACAATAGGGTTGTGAAAATTTTGGGGGGGAATTTGCGCCATTGAGCTTGGGGGGGATGGGCATCCCTGAGTGTTACCAAAACTTAAAAAACAAAATTGTATACTTAATCTTAGCCAAGAGCATGGAAAAGTTTACATATTCAATTTTTGGAACCATATAACAAGGACTATTTTCTCATAAAACCCTGAATAACTTTTGATTAATGGCTTGAAATGCATAAGTCAATGAGTTTGATTAATCAAGGAGGACTCTGGAGTAATGATATGTATCTTAAACACTGCAATATCATACAAGTATATAGAGTAGAGTCACGACAACTCCAAGTCTCAAGAGACTAGCAAAAAGCTTCGAGTTATTGAGTTTGAGTGATGAGAAGTTTTGGCCTTCCCAAGAATTTGAAACCCAATGAAAGCTTCAAGATAAAGGAATGGTCGAGTTATAAGACTGGACAGTACATAAATGTCTAATATGTTTCAAGAAGGTTGCAACAGCAAGAAAAACGCGGCAAATCGGGACAACTTTGCAAAGGCAGGATATCTATGTTGTTGGAGATAGTGGATGCTCTGCTAAGTTCCAAATCCAGATTAACAGACACACTAGTGTTTAGTGTTTTCAATGCAGTCCCCCCTCCCCCTCACCAAAAAAGAAAAATCTCTTTCAGGGTAAAATCAACATTATTAAAGTATAAAATTGCAAAAATGCTACAGGGATGCGTTTTGGGAGTTCAAGAAGCTCATTTTTCATAGCAAATAATAATAATAATAATAATGACAAGTGGTAATAAAAAGGTTCCTATGCTAAGCAACAGTTGTGACTGCAGCTATGAAAAAGCAGCAGTACAATTGTTGCGACTGAAACACTTCCAAAGCTGAGAAGCAATGACTGTTGCTAACATTTCACATCTCAACTCAAGCTCATAAAACCTTATGGTCAGAAATCCATACTACATTTTTGCAACAGTTTGGGAATTTTATTGATTGTATCATTTATTTCTACTGCACAAAGACAAATGTTTTATACCTTATCATCTCAATTTAAGTGTATACAGAATTAGAAATAATTGACCAAATGCCAAAAATGAATTTTTCTTTAAATGGGAACGACAAAGTGTCTTGAAGAACACTCGACGACCGACTGCTAAGTCGAGTAAACTCTAATAATTCTCACAAAACACACGTTGGGAACAAACACAACACAAAATAATCATTCACAATAAAGCATGATTAATTACATTGAAGGGTAATTAAGAGAATGCCAATTAAGTAATGAAGAGAAAAATAGCAGAAAGTTTTAAAGAGAAACTACGGGGGGGGGGGGGGGTCACCTTAAAAACTATACTGTGTGTATGAACTGGTATTATATTAATTATTTCAAGAAAAGGACACACAAGAAAAATCAACACCTGAAAAAAATAACAGAATTCTAGTGCATAACCTGGACACAGTCCCTTCTGCATGTGTGGCAAGGATTTTTTTTATTTGTTTACTTTTTATTTATTTCTTATTTATTAATATTATTATTATTATGATTATTATTATTTTTTTTAATGCCGGTCCTGCTGTTTCAAATTCAAAATAACTTTCTGAATGCAAAAATTAACTGCGATTTCTATATATATAATTTTAGAAACTTGTTAAAAAAGTGATCATATTTTGGTCAAATCAAAAGATTCACTCTTTGTGATCAAATAGCATAAAGAATCCTGAATCCAACTACATATTATTTTCTCCTGAGTTGAAAATAGATATGACAAGATCCCTATCATTAAAACTTTAACCACTTAAAAATTCAAAAGAAAAATAATTAATTGAATTTTGAAATCTTAAAAAATTATTTGCCAAAAATAACCACTAATGTTAGGTGCAACTTTATAAAGTCATTTTAATTCTGATATTTTTTAAACCTCAAAACCTGATATCGCTTTCATAATTGTTCATTTTACTTAGAAATTTATTCTTTTATGTCACTTTGATTTCCTAGGGTGAAATCAGCCTATACTCAGCTTTAACAATTACACAGCAGACTTACGAATTTAATTTCTATTTAAACTCTGCTCAATCTCTACTTTTTAAAGAAAAATAGTCAAAAAGCTGGAAGAACATTACATAGCATTTAATGCTGGTTTCACTACACAATACCAGCGTCTAAAAAAGCCTCAGATAGCAATTTAATGAATAATCTTCATTTACATTTAAAAAATTGCTTCATAAACTCCTGGAAGCATCTACAGTGTAAAGGCTCTGCATTGTAACATGAAAAAAAGCGAAGACTTTGAAGGGAAAGTTTGAAAAAAAAAATAGTAAAAATGAATTTTTCAACTAAGGTGATAATTGTCTCTAAAACCCAAATGGGTCATTCCATTAAAATAGCTACCATTTTGTCACACCACCTGATACACCTCATAAAATTTAAAAGTAGAGAAGTAAAAGTAGTAAGTGGCATTAAAAAGTAGTGATTTTAAAAGGTAATGAAATAAGACTTTTGCCTAAGAAATCTCACACCAATTTGATTTCTCAATCAACAAAATTTTGTTTATTACCTTTCAAAATTACTACTTGTTAATGAAATGCTTCTTTCCCTCATTAACCTTTAGGAGCCCGGCGGTACACATGCTGTACCGTAAGTCTTTTTTTTTTTTTTAGAGGACGGGGTTGAGATTTTCCCTCAAACCCTTTGGAGCCGGGGATTTCTTCAAGGTTTCATACGTCTGGTACGACAGTTTATACCTTCTCTTTTCAATGGAAAAGAAATCTATGGTTCAACTGGCGTACTATATGGGTCGAAAGAAAAATTTCTAAAAAACAGCCCGGATCCAAAAGGTTAAAACAAACACTATATCATTTTACCACGACTTGAATAATCAAAAACTTACTTTTCATGAAAGACAGACTTATCACCAGTCAAGACTCACAAGCGGATTTGCGACAGTTGTACAGCCACTTGATCACTCGAGCGTTCTTTTCGACGATCGAAGTCTCCAGGGGCCCGTGGCCTCGCAAATCTTGATTCCTCAGGCCCTCCCGAGGCACTTCCGAGACAGAGTCTTCGCTGCAAGCACTCGACTTGTCCTCGTTGGAATCCACGGAGCTCACGCTCTCGAAAAAGCAAGGCGGGCTGGATACCAGGGAAGGAGACGTGATGTGGTGCCAGGCGTTCGTGTCCAGCCCCATCGTGTCGAAGAACCTCTCTATCTCCGCGCTGGTGTAGTTGTTCTTCCGAGGGAGGTACTGCTTGGAATATCGGTGAGACACGTCGGATTTCGATCGACTCACGGGCTTCCTCTGGAGTTGGCTCGATGCTGAGTAGTAAGGCGTGAGATGCAGCATTCCGGTCCCGTTCGAGAATCTCCTGGGTTCTTCGTACGGCTCGAAGCCATCAATACATCTCTCGATTTTTTTCACGGCTGTGCTATTATTTGTCGAAACTTTACGCTCCGGCGTGAAATACTGAACCGTTTCGGTGGACAAAGTCATCGGAGTTGTGGGAGAGGCTAGGAACGAGGACTCGGGGACTGAGGGGGGAAGGGGACAGATCCGGCATGCTCTTGTGGATGCCGAGGTCCGGGGACAGGTCCGGAGGGGGCCAGCAGCTCTTCCGCACCGGATCCGAGTAGCCCCTCCGGACTTTCGGTATCTCGGAAGGCTTGGAGATTTTGGGAGTGGTGAGTTGAGCTTTTTGGTGAGCGATGCCCGGAATACCTGAAGAATAAATATAAAAAGCAACACTTAGCTTGGATGGACTAATTTATTTTCAGGAACTAAAAACTTGCATCTTGCAAGTACACACTCAAAGAAAATCAGACAGACTGAATGAGAATGTCAAAAAACATATGATCAACACAGCACCAGTTAAGGACGCAGTTACTAGCCCAGCCGACACCTGATTGATCGATTGTATGCAAATGAGCTCTGCGCTCTTGACCAATCACATGTCAGCTAGGCCAATATGCTATATTTTCAGCTATTATTATTAACATATATATATTTTTTTCTCTTAAACAATAAATAGAGGCCGAATTCAAGTGAAACACCACAGCAATCGCTTCGAAGCGATCGCAATAGACGAAAATTGCAATCGCTACTGGAAGTCGAATTACATTAGGATCGCATCTCGTAGCGATTGTAATTTCACTCGAATCCAAATTTGTGAATTTGCGATTGCATTGGTGAGTTGCGATCGTCCGTGTTTCACTTGAATTCCTGCCTAGGTCATGGAAGAATATTTTACAATACCCGTCTCTTGCGGGATGGATATGTTCTCGTGAGAGCCGGAAGTGATGAGCCGCTTCAGCTGGGATTCGATGTCGATCAGGACTTCGATCCTGTGCCTGCTGCACTGGCTCGCGAAGGAGTGCTTACGAGTCAGGTGGGTCTCTCGGAATTCCGAATGCGATTTCGCCCTCACTCTCAAAGGAGGAGACTTGCTGACTTGTACGTTGGAATGATGATGGACTCGGAGGTAAGACAGTTTCGAATCGTCGACCGCACTGGGAAGTACTATGCTCTCTTGTTTGGGAGGTGCTTTGAACAGAGCGTCCAGATGAGGTCCGGTGCTGATCCGCAAGTGAGAGCTGTTCTTGAACTCTTGCTTCGAGTCTAAGACTCTTTCCGACTTCACGTAATTGGCTTTGCTTTCTTCTAGTCGCTCGACGGCACTTTTCCTGTTTGCTGAAAGCAAATTTGAAGTAGTTTTTTTACCAAAAATAGCAATAAATATATAAAACATAAAAATTCCCATAAATATTTTATTTAGTTCAAAAGTTTAATGTAATCTCGACCATTATTTAAAAGAGAAGGTAAAAACGATTCTACTTCATGAAGAAAGCATTAATAAAATAATTTTGAAAAAAAATAGAACCGACTTCAGTTGGAAATTGCTCTAAAAAGTAAAAAATAATTTTTTCTTTGAACACCATCGAAACTACTTTTAAACATAAGTTTTGAAGTCGGCGCAAAGGTCAAATGATATTTAACCATATTTTGCCTACATTTTTCAGAGAAACCATTGAAAATTAAAAGCAGGAATGAAATGTATGCGAATGCTTTTAAAGAACCTGGATCCATTAAAATGTATATAGTTGAATTATTGTTGCGTATGATTCAAAACATTGTTTTTGCGCCGACTTCAAAACTTATGTTTAAAAGTAGTTTCGATGGTGTTCAAAGAAAAAAATATTTTTTACTTTTTAGAGCAATTTCCAACTGAAGTCGGTTCTATTTTTTTCCAAAATTATTTTATTTTATTCTTTTTAGTGTAAGTGTACTTATGAAATAAGGTAATGTTTCCATTACTGAACTTCACCTAATTTTCTTAAGTAAATGTTCCATAAAATAAACTGAAAAAAAAGGAAGAAACTATCAACGCTTCTAAAATTATAAATGATTGACACTAAAAAAAAAATCTTTGTTATTCTCTGGTACTTATTTGTGTACTAGCTTAATCAAAGTCATTTAAATATCAACGGTTTGTCAACTAATTTATATTTCAAAGCAATTCTAGTTTCTCGTTGTTCATATAGATTTTAACACATACTACGTACGTTACCGCTAATGAGTTTCATGTTAGATTTAGTTAAGCCTTGGTTCAAATTTTTCATCATGATAACTGTTAATATTGCTGTTGCGAGGCAAAAATTTTTGCAACAATGAATTGAAAATTTAATCATTTAATGGGAAAATGACATGAAATTTATTGTTTTCCATAATAACTTTTTTCTAGTGAACAAATACCGTCATATGAGTACATGGTACCTAAGTTACACCATCTCCTATCGATTGAAAAAAAAATCATCCAAATCGGTTCAGTAGATCTGATGTTATGTGTGAACAAACAAAAAAAAACCATATGCTTTGAATTGATAACCTCCTCCTTTGTTGAAGTCGGTTAAAAATAATATCTGCTCTAAGATTTCAAACCTTAGCATGGAATAAATTACGAAAACAAAAGGAAAGTAAACAGTTTTTGAATCAATTATACTTTTGTACAAAGCTTTTTCTATTATGAATTAAATCAATAATGCATACATAGTATAGTACAAGAAAATTATTCCCAATATGTCCTCTACCACCCCCCCTCCCAATTGCTTCCAAGATACACAATTTTTTGCATTTGGTAGCGACTTTAAAGGCAAAAAGGCAGCATATTTTTTAAATTTTCAGTGCATATATACATGTACTATACATAAGATATACAGGGCATGTACAAAAAGATTACAGGATTTTGAAAATTCATTTCCAGTTGACAATGAGTTAGGTGAAGTCAATTATAGTGAAGAAATCAATAGGTCGTCAAATTTCATGCACACCAGTTTCAGTTGGTTTTTTGGATGCCCAGTTCGAGAGGAAGCGTCGGCTATTCCTCTACTTTTAATATTTCTTTCCCAAATTACTGCTTAATTTTCTCGTCATGAAAGGTAAGAAAATAATTTGATATGGATAGCAGATAGAATTATAAGAAAGCCAAAGAAAATTGTGCTTAAAACACCAACTATATTTAAAGATATTACAACACAAAATATATTCATATGTATTATCCACACTTGTGTGGCAATTAATTCCATTTTAGTGCCACCAGTTTCAGCCTCTAAAGTTTTTTATTTAGATTTTAATGTTAAAAAGGTAATTTTTTCATCTTCCAATAGTTTTTGAAAACACATTCACTCTAAATTTGGCATTTTTTTTTTTTTAATGATATTACTATATTAATTCCTCCACTGACTTCAAATATGCAAAGTTAGAAAATGAAAATTCCATTAATGCTAAAAATTTTGCATAAAAACTAATTATTCTAATCTACGAGAATTATCCGAATGTTGTAAAATCCAAAACATCGAGTGGTTAGTTAGTACATAAGGAAAGAGATTTCCAATGAAGTATACATTTAATTTACTATATGTAGATCTATCAATATCTCATTTTTTAATTGGTTATTATATTTCTAGAAGGTTTAAAAACTAAGCAGAAATAAAGCAGCAAGGGCGGATCCAGATATGTTTCAAGCGAGGGGCGATTAATTTTCTCTTACATTTTACTATGTATTGTATACTGATTTGCAAATACTGATCACACAGATTTTGGACTTTGACTCCGAAACATTTTGGAGGGAGAGCCCAAAGTTCCTTCCTTCAGATCATTAAAACTCGTCTAAAATTAGGTTTTTTGAACTTCAAAATTGAAAATTTTCTGATGGAGAGTCTCTCGAGATCGCCCCATTGCCGCTCCCTTGTATCTGCCAATGTAAAGCAGCGGCCTTTAACCATGGTCTTGGAGAATAAGCTTTGATTTCTGTTGTTAGAAGGAACTTATACTCGACTGCAACCTTTCTTGACAAAAACATCGTGACGTCAGCGTGACGTTAGCCTATGAAAAACGAGCTAGATAAAACGTCACAGCCTACTTGGCGAATGAGAGGAGATCGCTGACTGCTTGTGAGCTCTTATTGGCTCTGCCCGTAGTGACGTTCAGTGTCAAGTTAAGTTGCATTTAGGTATAGTCTTAAATGGACTAGATACGGGTAATATGGAAAGCAAATATCATTAAAACACATTGAAAAAGGGCAGGGATTGCTAGTCAAATGCCGCAAGTTGTTTAACATAGTAACATCAGCAGAACAAAGAGCTGTTTATGTCCAAAACACAATACTTTCAGCAGAAACGAAAATGAGTGCAACCAGAGTACAAATTGTTTTTTTTTTTCTTTTGTACAGGGATGAAAACAGCTCAAAGTCAAAAAAGAGGAAAAATTGCGCGACTTAAAATTCGGATAAATTTTTTTTCATATTCTGCGAAATTAGTCATGCAAGATTTTTTCTTAATTTGCGCCCTGAAATCGAAAGTAAATATTTTTAAAAGCTCTTAATTGCTCATTCATGATTTATTTTTAAGTCATTCACAACAATGTAGAAAAAAAAGTGGGGGGCGCAATTTTTGATGAATTAGACAAGTGTATCTCAAGAAACAAATTCTCTAATTAGTATTGCATAGTCTATAGCTATTTTGATAAATTTTAAAGATCAAAATAATTTTCCCAATTTTTTGACAAAGATCTCGAATATTTTAGCTGAACTTTCTTAATTTCTACTTCCTACAAATCAAACTGATGTTTTTGGCAGCATGCCAAAATAGAGTACATAGTTCGCCGATAATTGCAGGTCATCCTTGAGATTTCAATCCTGCTGCATCCTAAAAACTTTCAATTGTTTTAGAACTTGGAAATAATTTCAACCTCTACTACTTTAAATCAACTTATTTTAAGCTTCATTTCAATAATTAGTGTATTTTTATTTTTTTCTAAACTTGATGCAAAATTATTTTTTTGATCGCGGAAAGAAAGAAAAAATACAAAAAGTGGAACATCGCGGATCCGCGGAAGATTTTCATCCCTGTTTGTAAAAAATTCACGTTGATGCAGCAAAACAAAAACAAAAGAAAAAGAGTACCAAGATTTAAAAAAAAAAACAACACTAGGAATATCCGAATACCTGCAACTATTGCATCTTCTAGAACATTGCTTCCCAACTGGTGGTTTGTGAACCCCAAGGCTTCGCGAGAAGTATAAAGGGGGTTGCAAAAATAATATTGTAATTGTCGAGTTTTAAAACATTTTGTTTGAGAGGAAGCCTGAAGTTCAAGCGTTTTTTTGGTCACCATTTAATTTTACTGGAAGAAAAAATATCATTTAGTTAATCTGAGACATTTTCTCTGAATGGTATTTCGAAAAGATTATTTTAGCTGACTTCCGAGTCAGTGTTTCAAATAAAAGTGCTGTTGTGTCATAAAAATGTTTCAAATTTTATTACCGCTTTGGACAAGGTTTCTATGGGAAAAATGATTTTCAACTCATAGAGACAACTGTAAACAGAACTTAACTACTGAACCTAATGAAAAACTGAGACTGTTAGATATCTGAGGCAAACTTTAAACTTCTTTGTTCCACAGATATCTTCTTATTTTTTTCTGAAGTTAACTGAACCTCAAAGAATTATAACTGGATTAGTTCTGCTGCATTTGTTTTGCAATCATTCTTTAACTATCATTTTGATTCGTAACCATGTTTGTACCTCTATATTTTGCAAATTATTTAATTTATTTACCTCTTATTTTTTTTGTTTTATTTTTGTTCTTGTATGAACTATTGTTTCTCAAAATAAAAAAAAAAAACTCCCAAATTTTATTGTGTGTGTGTGCGGTGGAGGAACTAGCTACTTAAAGGGTTCGCCAACTTAGTTCAGATTTTGGAAGGGGTTCGCAAGGGGAAACAAGTTGGAAACCGCTGTTCAAGAACATATAGCTGCCAGCTATTTGTCTGCAATCAAAGAATAATTGCTCCTCTCAATATATCTTGCTTGTATTCAATATATATGCAAGAATATTTATTTCTCTTTTTGATAATATTTCCTTTAAAGTGCAAAAATTGATATATTATGGATAATATCAAAAAAAGAAGCAAAAACAATACCTTTGATTACTTTTGATTGAAAAGTTAGTAAATGTTTTGTACAATACAAAAAAAAGACAGTAAAGTTTAACATGAAAAAAAAACAGCCTTCATAATTTAAACACACAACACATTTAGATATTTACAAAATCCTTCTCAAAATATACACTAACCAATGTAATTTAAAGTCTTTAATAGCCTTATTACACGAAAGAAGAAAAAAAATTGTATCTACACTTCCACTATGTCCTCAACTTTGAATGTTATTTTCTGATCGGGAGTTTTCTACAGTATTTCTCCAAATTGTGCAGAAAGTTGCCCATAATGGGCCCAAACATGCAAGAACTACATGCAAGAACTAGCATCACAATTAAGCTTTTTTTTAGACGGTATCTTTGAACGAACTTTCCAGAGGAGAACTGCTTACTTTCCAATTCTCCTTTAACTTGCTAAATACAGAATGCAATGAATATTTTAGGGACTGAAATTTCAAATAATTTCTCATATGGAGTCCTCCCACCCCCAACACCTGTGGCAGAAAGCTGCCGACACGACGACATTGTCCCTGAATCAGAGAGACATTTCATTTCATTTCACACTCTCCAGGGTCCCCCGTACCTACCACAACTTCGTGGTTTAACCGGGATAGGGCCCTGAAGAGCGCTCTATTCTTAATTTTGAACCAGAACCCAGGGTCGAGCAAACCCTAGGTTCTAGCACCCCCAGAGGTATCATTTCACTTGGAGGACTTTATGACCACGACATTTTTAACGCCTCCCAGCCACCATTAATCAAGGCGGTGGATCTTTGATCGGCTGGGATCGAACCCGGGTCCCTCCGGACACGAGTCCGACGCCTTACCGATCGGGCCACCACGGCCCGAATCAGAGAGACAGTGTGCAGAAAGATTTTTGTGATTGGGAGGAAAAAAATAATATAAAATAGCCATCAGAAGAAAAAAAAAACCTATGAATCTATAGTATTAATGTTAACATTTTTATAAATATAAACACCTTGTGTTACTGTAAGAAGGCAAGCGCGGATACAAGGGAGGGCTCCCTTGAGGGACTCTTCTCCAGCAATTATTAGATTTTGAAGTTCAAAAAAGGCAATTTTAGTTGATCTTTGATGCTATTAAGGGAAAGGGTACAGCGATTCGGTCCTCTGACCTGGAAATTTTTCGAAATGGAAGACCAAAACATTTGTAATCAACATCTGTTTACTAGGATTGCATGGCGAAAAAATGGGCAAGTAAAGAAAAAAAATCAATCGCCCCTCCCTTAGAACATTTCTGGATCCGCCCTTGTAAGAAGGTTGCATATATATTTATTATTAAAGAATATTCTAGTGCTGCAGAAAGAAATTGGTTCTAGAAAATTTGTCGCAGAAAACTGAAAAAAATTCTACCACAGGGCCCCTAACTTTCTGAACGTCACCAAAAAAAGCTTCAAAATGGAGCTCCCTCGATGTGAAATAACTTCCAAGGAGAGCCCAGCTCACTTGAACCCTCTCCCCTCTCCTTTTTCTAACGTCATGCAACACGCTGTAATTGTTCACTGTCCCTAATATCACTAAAGAGATAGCATAAAATTACATTTTAAAAACTTCAATTTCGAAAGATTTTTGCAGTGGGACTCTTGAACATCTCACCTACTTTCCTTACTTCACCACACACAGTTAAAAATTTTTTTTAGAAACTTTCTCAGAAGAGCCTTAAAATTCTTTTAAAAAAATTTCCCGAGGAAAGCAGCAGGCTTCCCTAACGCAGGGGTCAATATAGGATATTTGACCAAGGTCCTGTTGTCGGAATTTTGTGAAAAATAGTTTGGAACTTTGTGAAAACTTATTCGTAATATTGTGAAAAATAGTTACGGAAAGAAATACTGTCGGCCCCGCTTAATCGGGTATCGGATAAACGAATACCCCGCTTATACCAATAAAACATCCCGGAACCGATGCCATAGACGCAATGTTAAAGATCCCCGCTTAATCAAATACCTCACTTAATCGAATAGTATTTCTTGGAACCGACAGTATTCATTTAAGAGGGGCCGACAGTATTAAAACTGTTCTTTAAACTTGGATTTCTGTAAAGAGTCATTTTTCGAGTGTGGGATTTTTGTGAAAGGTCCGTTTTTGGTGTGACTGAATTTTGTGAAGGGTCCCTTTTTGAGTGACTGAATTTTGTGAAGGGTCTTTTAAAGGACCCTATTTCTCTCTAGATTGACCCCTGCTTAATGTTATTAAAATTGTCCGAAAGTTGCATCTTAACCCTTAGGAATCGGGCGGTACACATGTTGTACCATAAGTCTTTTATTTTTAGAGGACAGGATTGAAATTTTCACTCGAACCCTTTGGAGCCGTAGATTTTTTTCAAGGTTTCATATGTCTGGTATGACAGTTTATACCTTCTCTTTTCAATGGAAAAGAAATCTGTGGTTAAACTGTCGTACTACCTGGGTCGAAACAAAAATTTCTATACGAACAGCCCGGTTCCAAAAGGTTAAATACATCTACTAGCTGCAGGAGAAAAACCAGCTTCCAATTTCATCGACGATTGCTACTGCAATTTTGCTTGCCACTAATAGCTATTTTATGATAAACTTTAAAACAGTGACAATCAACTAAAACTAAAGCACACCAATCTTTCACCAGTAGGGCCTAGAAAAGTTAACAAAAAATGTATGAATCGGAGATCAAAATTATTTTTGTGCATGTACACTTTAAAGAAGCATTTTTTTCCTTTTTCTATGGAAATTACAGATTGGTTTGTCGATGAAAATGAACTGTTCGATATTTTAAGCAACATCATCGAGAATGGACTTGTTTATTTTATGCACATTATATTTCATTAAGTTTTACACTAGTTTATGTGAAGTAAAGCATATGTGACCCAAAAAAATATTGAACAGAGCAGCTCTAAAAGCATGAGTTTTAAAAATTATTTTCTCTATCTCTTTAAAAATGCATACTTTAACTTACGACACATATACGAAAAGAATTAAGAGAAGAAGTAATTACCTGCATTCTGTCTCATGCTAGAGCGCCGTAAAACGGTGGGACTCTTAGTCGTACCTTTCATCTGATGCTGACTTTTACAGCTAGAGTGAAGACAAGCTTGCACGGATGTAGCCATTTTGGTGATATTAGTCGACTCAGCAATAAAGCCTGCATTTAAAAAACAGAATAAAGCACCAGCATATGTTATTGAAAAGTAAAAATGTTGCACTCGAATACATGGTTAGAACACAAATTAAGAATTGTTTTTCAAGGAGTATTCCAAGAACTTTTTGAGAATAAAATATTATTTTTCAAATGGTAATTGAAACTTCAAGCAGCCAGGATTTCCTTTTGGAGGGTTTTTTTTATCAAAACAGTTCTTACTTGTATAAAATCTACCATATCTGGATTGGTAACAATGTTAAAACCAAAACCTTTGGCGGTATTTTTATTCCCAAAATTCTCTCTTCGCTCTGTGCCACTTTTTAGAGTTATTAGGAAGTTTTTTTTTTTTTTACAACAGTAAAATAAATAAAGAAAGAATAATGTAGTGAAATCAGCCAACTAATAACCAGATTTTTCAGGGGAAAAAATTAATCAAAATTGGAGAAAACTAGGAACCCTTTTTAGAAATGAAGTGCGACGTTCAAGGAACCAAAAATAAATTTCAATGTTTTCACGCTCTTAAAAATGGAACTTTTTGTCTCATCAGTTTCAAAGGTTTTTTTTTCCTTTTTTTTTTTTTTTTAAACATATGAACAAGAACGGAGCCAGAAAATTTTCAAGGACAGGGCATTTATTTTTTTAACTTCCTTTTACCTTACCTATTTTTTTTTTTTTATTTTAGACTTCAATTCCAAAACATTGCTGCTGTCAAGTCCCTAAATGGAATCATCACCTAACTTTTCCGTCCTGTCCTTGCACATTAACCAAGGGAAAAATAATAATGATTCTATTAATGTACAAAGTAGGGATGAACTGATAAGCAAATTGGCTGATTACTGATTAATCGGCTGAGCCGATTAATGATTAAGATGATTGTTTTCAATGCTACCGATTTATTTCACCATCACTGTTTTTTTCTTCCTTCAACAATTCCGATTTTTGAAAATAGTAATTTTTTCAGAAAGAAGATTTTTTTTCCATTTTCCTAACTTTTCCAAAATGAGTTCAAAATTTTACCCACTGTCTTAGAGCCAATTTTCATAAAACTGTCCATTATTTTAAATTAACACATTGTTAATTATGTTAACTAGACATGAAAATTCAAAACAATAAATCAGGGGAGACTGGTGAGCATTCTAATTTAGTGCTTTTAATTTAAATTTTTCAATTATTGGTAGCCATTTAATTCAAGACTTTTATTCTTTGTGGAAATTAGAGGTTATCTAAAAGCACTATACTGAGGAGAAAAGTATCGGCACTTGTTGTATATTTAGTCAAAATAGGAGAAATAATTTATATGAAACTGTATATCAACTGTGAGGATAATTATTACTGTTAATAAAATATTTCAGCATAGTTGCTTAGTGAAGGTATACTTCAAAAAATAATATTTGAAAAAAAAAAATTTCACTGATTAATCAGCATGATTTTGCCGATTATTAACCTGTAAATAGTAACATCCCTCCAACTCACACTGCCAGTGAATGGTAATATCCGTCCTACAAACGGATATTACCAATTACGGGTTAATAATCGGCAAAGTGGCCGATTAATCGGGGCATCCCTATCCCTAGTACAAATAATGATGTAATGCAACAAATTTCTCTAAA
The DNA here is from genome assembly GCA_038373865.1 of Uloborus plumipes. Lineage (NCBI taxonomy): Eukaryota > Metazoa > Arthropoda > Arachnida > Araneae > Uloboridae > Uloborus > Uloborus plumipes. The sequence goes on from JAXGGA010000950.1 coordinate 66,053, forward strand.
CACGCAGAGTTCGACAATGTACGTTTGTTTATTCCAGAACATAAAATAAACCACTACAAATTGCCGTAACCAGTGACGGCTATACTCTACAATATGCACCATCAGCACGTAAACCAAGAAAAATGATGAAATAAATGTGGTAAAAATTGAATTAAAGATGATTAAGTGCACTACCAGATAGATTTTGGATACATTAGGTTTTTGCGTGAGATAGTTTCCACAGCTTTCGATAATAAAAAGTGTGTAGATGCTTGTATTGATTTTCAAATTACAGTGACAAGCAGTATGACATCACAATTTTTTTATATGAAAATATTATGGAAAAATAGCGTGACATGTAACAAAGAGTAAGGTGAAGAGTAACACTTTGTGGCATATGCAGAGCCTGATTACCGCAGGGGCACGGCCCCCTCTTCTTAGATTTCAGGGGGGCCCAAAATACCCTTTATGCAACGCCTCCTAAGTACAAAAAACCTTACTGTGTATGTCGACATATATTTTTCTCTTAATAATTTGATAACATTAATATATTTTTTTTCCAAGTTTGATCTTTGCACAAAACTTTTTTTTCATTCTGGTATTGTACGAATTATTTTACTCGTAACACGTGACTGATATGAGAAGGGGGGTTGGGGCCCTGAAATAGAAATGTGCCCCATGTCCAATGTCAGAATGATTGGGCTCTGAACATATGGTTGAGGGAAGTCAAAAATTATGAAAAAATGTGTGACATTATTTATGAACAGCTCCTCAGGTAACACAAGTTGCTTTTCTCAGCTAAGTAGCCAAAGTCGGAATAGGCGATTAAATTTTAATTTTGAGTGAGAAAGTAGCTGAGAGAGAGGAAACAAATATTGTCAGCCTAGCTAAAATTAACACTGTCGAATTCTAAAAATATTATTCGATTAAGCGGGGATCTTTAACATTTAGTCTATGGCATCGGTTACGAGATATTGCATTCACATAAGCGGGGTATTCGAATATCCGTTACCCGATTAATTGGGGATGACGGTACTTGTAAAGAGAAACCATTCTAACTGGAGGGATGAGTGAGGTTCCTCGAGCATCCGTTTCAGAGGCCTATTTATTTATTTATTATTTTTATGAATGATGTTCATGAAAATATTTCTGGTTCATCAATTGTTACGCTGATAGTGTCAAAGTTATAGAGATTGCAGAGAAGGAAGAACAAGTTAAAACAGCTTTGAGAGGACGATTTTTTAATGTTTTTTGCACTGAAAAAAAACTCACATTTCTTGAGCTTGGGATGAGAACAAAGCTTCAGGGGACTCACTATTATCAAAAGAGACAATGTTTACAGGTATCACCTTCTGACAAATAGTACAAATTTTATTCTTAAAAAAAAAAAAAATAGAAGAGAGAGAAATAAGTTAACTTTTCACAAAAAGTTTTCTCTTTGAGAATTTTTCTCGACTTACTCTAAATATATTTCTCAATTTACCTAACGACTTTACCAATTGCTTGACTTTAACCAATTTTATAGGTCACCCCCTCCCCTCCAAAAAAAAACCTGTAAGACCCTCCTAAAAAATGCCCAACACCTCCCCCCCTTCCAGGCTAGGGCTTTTTTTTGGTTTTGTTGAAAACACACCCAAGTTTTTCCAAACTTGAGAGGTACAGCCCTACTTGAGATCTTTCTTCTCCTTTTCAACATAAAGAAGTGAGGGATCTGATTAATGATATCACACATATTAAATTTAAGGAATTTATTTAATCCAAAACCCTGTGGCAGAAAGCTGCCGACACGGCGACATTGTTGCAGAATCAGGGAGACAGTGTGCAGAAAGATTTTCGTGATTGGGAGGAGAAAAAAAAGGCTGAAAAAAATATAAACAGCCACCAGAAAAAAAACCTATGACTCTATTGTATTAATGTTAACATTTTTATAAATATAAACATCTTGTGTTACTATAAGATGGTTACATATATATTTATTATTGAAGAATAATCTAGTGTTGCAGAAAGGAATTGGTTCTAGAAAATTTGTCCCAGAAAGCTGAAAAAAATTCTGCCACAGAGATAAAAAATAACTCAGAAACATAAGTCAAATAATTTTGCTAAATTTAAGAAAAACTAAAAACAACTTTGCATAACTAAGTCCATAAGAATCATAGATCATTTTTGAAATAACAATTTGCGAATGAAATAAATACGTAACTTACATCTTAGCTGTGGAAGATAAATGAGAATTGAATTACATTTAAATCGGTATCACAACCTGCAATCGGTGTAATAGAGAGAAAGAAAGCGGCTACGTAAAACCTCCAGCCCTGTGTGACATACCATAACCTATATTGAAAGATAAAAAACATTATATAAAAAACAATATTATTACAATAATCCTGTGAAGTAGGCGCTGGTTAACTGAACCAGCCAAAAAAAAAAAAAGCGGCTGACGGTCGTCCACTGCATGTTATTTTAATCTGAATATAAAAATTATTTGTTTTTAATTTATTTCAATAAAAAATTAAATGCACAGTTTGATTTTCTCTACCATGAGTTACATTAAATATATCACATATTCACAGATTTTTTTGAAAATGTTCAATTTATTTACTTTTTCTTGTATTCATTTTCAACAGAAAAGGACTAACGTGCCCCGGGTTAGGGGTATATTAGTCTGCATTACAAAAACAACTTTTAAAGCAATTTTAAAGTTCAAGTCCAGTCAAGTGCAGAAGCAGCTCTGGATCTGCACTTCACTGGAGCTCACCTCTTGCTATACTTTTTGAATCAGGTGAATTTTAACATATTTGACACCCAAGAATCCCAATTTTGTTCAGCAGTCTGCAACTCAGATTAAAAATTAGTTCATAAGATAAACTGACATTTGGTTCATCATAAAATCTAAATCAACACCGAGAAACTCCTAAAATAAGAATTTTACACAGGTACATAAATTACACCCAGTAGCTGAAGAAAAATGTTCATTAGCTGAAATTTGAGAGGTTTTTTTTTTCTTTAAAAAATTTTGGGTTTTTATTCCCGTAAAGTAAATTGGTTTCACAAACCACCTTTCCTTTTGCTGAGCATCCCAAAATGCCAATAAGATTACTCCCAAACATTTTCTTAGAGCTACAACAATGACTACAAACCCATATTTTTGTACTGCTTCATCTAAATCATTGATTAGCATCAGGTCTGCTAAAAGTAAAAGAGCTTGTCAGTTTGGTCAACGGACCCCCTTCCAGAACACAACTAGTAAAATTTGTACCACTCTAATTCCGAGCCAGGCCCCTCAAAAGCTTCTAGTTTCTGACTGGCCCTGATGAGCATGTTCTCAATGTCACTTCAAAAAAGAGAAAGACGAAAAAGAGGTTGAAGAATTAAGAGTTTGGTTAACTATTTAGACAATCAGAGTTTTACTGTACATAGTATTGCCTCAGCAACAGATAATTTATTACCAACTATCCCACAAACAAGTACTACAAACAAATAAAAGTAATAATAGGTAGACTAAATTAAATTTCACACACTAACACAGAATTTATAAGATTCAAGCTTCGTAGTTTTATGAGGATGAGAGAGATAAAAACCCAAGCTGTTTTATTCTGCATTAACATAGTTTGTTGAATATTAAATGAAAAAAGTGAAAACACAGCTGTAATTTTTACGAAGCTTTTTTTTTTTTTAACAAAGGAATTTCATTTTTGCAAAAAATTTTGATATAATCCCTTTTTTCCAAAAAGTTAAGTTAAAATACATTTTAAAAATTTGGAATACCAACATACTTACGCTTCGAAAAGTTATTTCAAAAAAGTTTTAGTCCGCTCAAATATGACCTGCGATCCAGTAACACACATGTTAGTCGACCGGAACGTTTCCATAATTAGCATTGTCACCGCAAAGACATAAACAAGCTCCTGAATATATAGATTTATCTAATTATAAAATACTACACAAGAAGGAAGCCAAGAAAATAGTTAAAATTGAGAGGTCTTAGCTCTTTTTTTTTCTTCTGTTGATGGCGACGACATTTAAATTTTAATCGATACATAAACATTCATATACAAATCAAAAGATTGAATTCTGAACCACTGAGAAAAAATCAACAAATACCTCAGGGAGAGATACAAGAAGAAAATAGTACACATTAAAAATAGAATACTTCTGTAAATACAGACCTTCATCTTTGTGTACATTATGGTAGTCCTCCTGAAATCAAGCAGGTCAACACAATTCAAACAATCAACATCGTGACAGAAAAGCAAACATTACGGGGGCTGTTCAACCTAGGAGTATGAATTATGAGGAGATGCCTTCTCCAAGCATGCGGGAACATTTTAATTAAAAAAAAATGACATTTTTTTTCCTCTTTTGACTCACTTTTAGATTTTGATTCATTTTTAGTAAGCAGCAGAAACATTAATTCAAGATTAAGTTTCAGTAATTTTATATATTTATTTATTTATTTCAATTTAGAATTTTATTAAACTACTAGCTTTGGTTTTTTGGCGAAATGCACTGCAGCCTGATGTTTAACGCTTAGAAATTAAAGTTTTTTTACAAATAAAAGCCCTAATTTTTATGAAATCTCACAATTTTCTACTTTTTCTGCCTTCAAAAGAAAATTGATAATCTGTAAAGGTTTTTTTTTCCCTTTAATCCGTCTGAGATTTGTTTTTCGTCTTAATTTTATGAGAAGACGGAACAGAAGAATAATTATTTTGCTCTCCGCTTTTGAAAATAGTGACTATTTTACACTGCACTAAGCTAACCACGTGGTAATTTTGTTTCATCTTCTTTTTTGTATCAATATATCATCATCTGCTTCTTTTCTTTCAACAAACTCAGCAACAAAAACTAATAAGAATAAAAATTTTGTCTGTGAGCTGCTGAATTAGTAAAATAAGGAATTTAAGCAGTATTTATTTCGCAAATCACCCCGTTCCACCCCGTCTTATTTTTTATTTTCATTCTATTTTATTTCAGTTCTGCGCGTGCGCAAAAGGCCGTCTATGCTTTCGTCCAATGCTCGCCAGGAAATTCTCGCAGAGACCAGGCAACAGCCAGTGGTGAAATTCGGGAGACCTGTCCATTGTTGTACTTTCGGCAAAAATAAGTGTGCTTTTGTAAGAGATCCGATCCGTGAGAAACCTTTGTTTTGCAGCTCTAATCAAGAGAAAGAAATGACCTCCTGATGTGTTAAAAATTTTTCTACTTCAAACTAAGCCTTCAAAAAAAGATTCTTCGAAGGGGATCCATTGTAACTTGCATAATTCTTATTTTAATAGCTTTCCCGAGAAAGTCTTAATTTTGCGGGCATTCTCTTGAGGAGAATGACCACCTTCGAAGGGGGAAACGGTATTGCCTTTAATAATCGATACATAGAAATGTGCCCTGATCCTCAAACCTTAAGTGTTGTAAATAATAACGTAACAAATTCTGCTGTTTCAAAATATGAAGGGGACCACGCCAGTGAACAAATTGCAGTTGAAGGTGATTCTAATGAGGATGTACCAGTTGTGGACATTGTAATTAATAATGTGGTGTGCAGTTTTAATGTTAGATGTCATCTGAATCTGCGGCAAATTGCCTTAAATGGAGCCAATGTAGAGTACAGAAGAGAAAATGGGGTATGTTGCATTTTCACTGCTCTTACCTATTATGTTGTAATTGATTTCAAATTGTAATACCGTTGTTTGTGTTTTCATTGTTTGACATTTTTAGGTTTTATTCCTAGTCCGTGAACCCATTTCGAATGTTTTTTTAAAAATAAATATTTTATCATTCTCAGTTCACGTACTACTGCATTTTAGATAAAATTGAATTTTCACTTTGATAAAAGTTCAAAAATCTAATTGATGAATCCAATATTTAAAAATAGATGTTTTATTTTTAAAAGCATAATTTTCGTATTTTCAGGAAATTTTCCTTCATTTGTGGTAAGTTTAATTGCATTCATTAGGCATTGAAGTAAACAATTGATAAACTTTTTTTATTATTATTTTTATTGTTCAATATCATTTGTAAACAAGATCAATCTTGATGCCTCCAAGTTGAAATGCAATTGTTTTATTAAATAGTTCGTGAATAACATTTGAATACATGTTATAAAGTTGAGGACAACTCTTGAACATTAGTATGAAAAAAAATGTTTTCCTGTTCCAAGCAGTTAAATTATGACCATGGAAAAATTAATACTCAGAGATGACAATTTTCTCCCACTTCCCTAGAGCCCGAGTTTTTTTTTTTTTTTCATTGTCAAATCCCAAAATCCGGGCTAGCTAAACTTCTGTATAGTTTACCTTAATTTGTTAATGTTCATCCAAAGTAAGCATTATTAAAGATATAATTTAGTACTGTTCATCGTGATACATGTTCTATTATTAAGTCATTCTTTTCTAGTAGCTGCAGAAAATATTCATCATCTATATTTCTAATAAAAAATTCTCTAAAAATATTTCTTTTTTTTTCTTGTTAAGAACCAGAGTATGAATAATGACTGTGGAGCAATAATTTCTTTACACCTCTTTTTGACAATGCACCTGTTCCACCCCAAAATGCATTCAGTGGCTCTTTTCTGAGGTGCCCTGATCGGAGGTCACGGTAGGTTACTGTGATCTCTTAAAAATTTGGGGTGACCCTTTTTTCTGGGTTCTTAGAAGTGTCAACCCTAAAAATTTTTTAGTGTACCATTCCGTTAAAAGAATGACAACAACTGATCCAAAAAGCAAGGCTCCCTTATGATTTTAATTAGTGAGGTTTGTGCCACGACCTTTCAAATTCTCTCCTCGTGGGCCCAGACAACATATAACAAGCACCTTCTGTTAACTGTTCCCTATTTTGAACCCAAACCAGGAACCAACCAAACCCAGATAATATAGACGAACTCGCGAACGCTGTTCGCAGAAATCTTTCGAAGTTTGCAGAAAATTTTTGCATTTTGTTAAAAAAGTTATAAATTTAGGAAGTTTTCTATCTGAAATATGTCTTGATTTTGTTTATTGTGGGGCAGTAGCTTGTTACATACGAAACTGACACATTCATTAATCATGACGGATTGACAACCAACCTCATGGTAGAACCTGCACTTCATACAACTTGATATTTTTGTTGTTGGTAGCACTTTAGGATTCAGAAGCCCATTTTTTTTTGCAAAAAATTTTAAAGAAATTATTTAAGTTTGCAGACAGTTTTACATTTTATCTAAGTCTGGAACCAACCAAACTCTGCTCCAGTTCTACAGCAGAGTTATTTACGGAGGGCTATTCACTATTAATGGAGAGCCATTTACGAGCCATTATTGAATCCAAGACAAATGTTTATATGAAATCTTTGAGCGGCAGTAGTTAGAATGTGATTTTTTTTGTAATGAAAATAAATGTCTTTTTTTATTTAATAAAGGAACTTAAAAACTTTATATTATATCTTTTGCAGATGGTGACGATGAAAATTCGGAAACCTTACACCACGGCGAGTATATGGTCTTCCGGAAAGATTACTTGTACCGGTGCTACAAGGTAGTATATATTTTTGCATCTCCATATATTATTTCTCTAAGCCGAATCCTATACCCGGTCGAAACTCGCTCATTTCTTTATCGAATTGCAAGAAAATTTATGATTTTGAAGCTTATCCCGCGGGCTATTGACGAAAATTAGACAAACCCTCTAAAAAGTGTCGGTTCGTTTTTTATTCGAACTTCAATTTTTGGGCACAAAATTGACTCTATCTAGCGAAATAATTGTCGTATCGTCTCCATTTTGATTTCATTCGAAAGATTAAAAAAAATGCGTTCTTTAGAACGTTTCTCCGCTAGCGCCGCGTAACGAGAATCTCGAAAATCCACGTTTAAGCGACTTATAAGCGATTGAAGTTTGAAAAAGTTAAATTTTTTGCTCAACTGTTAAAATCGTTACCATTGTTGTTCAAATCAATTTTAAATGCGACATTTCAAGCCAAGGCTGAGCTCGGTAAACCTTAATTGTAACTTTTATTGTTTCAAAATACTATGGTAGTTTTGCGATAACGTTAGTATTTAGTTTAGTAGTAGCCTTGGGTATTTGATTTTAATATAGGGTATCACTTTTGTAGTAGTTGTAAAAGTGAACGTGTCTTCGATCTCTTTGAAAAGTTGTCAGAACGACGGCAGTTGATGGCGATGTTGTGCAAACGTACAAGATTTTACTATGCCAAGGAACCAACAGGCAGACTAACAGGAAGGTGTCTACTACCTAGACAATATTAGACAATTCAACAATGCTTTGGCCTTCGCTTCAGTCAAAGTGGACTCAGTTAACATTCCTGGCAGAGGTCCATATTGTTTTAAACTACATGGTCAAGTGTACCATATGATCGGGAACTTGCAACCTCCGGCATACACCAACTTACGTTGGACTTTTCTTTATAGATTTCGACACTGCGCTGCAACTTCGGGCAGATAATGAAGCTTATAAAAATTGTCGTATTAAATTTTAAGTTTAGAGTTTTTTTTTTTTTTTTTTTTTTTTTTTTGCAGAATTCCGCACGGATCACCTAGTGGACATTTATTATGTTTTTACTTTGTCATTCAGTTAATATTTCAATTGTCTGTTAAAGGCTGTCAAAGACTTGATATTTCATTGATGTTGTTGCCTGTTGTTTTATTTGTGAGAGAAACGTTGCCATTCAAATAACTTCTATCAGCAGCCATACAATCCTTCAAGTTCATGACTATTTCAACTGCATCAAACAGTTAATGGTCTGCTCTTTTAATATGATTAAAATAAAACAATAGCAAAATCATAGAATGAACTAATATGTAATAACAATCACGTGTTTGCTATGATTTTCTCATTTCTGACACATGTTGCTTTAAAGCAAAGGGTTAAATTCTTTAATGCAGATCAGAGGCTCTGCAGAAAACTGGGGTTCTTTGGGACTTGGATAGGGGTTCCATTAGTGAAACACAATTTGCTAATTCAAAAGGTTCAAAATTTGAGGTACGTTTTAGTTTCATGGGCTGAGGCATGCATGTACTTTAACTCTCCTGTCTTTATCCTTTCTTTGCGTGAATGATTGCCTACCCTATTGACAGGTCCTTATGGCATGTGTGTACTGGTGGAAGTCGGATTTTACACCAAATGAAGGTACAGTGGGAAATGTGAAGCAACGCACCCAAAAATTTCCAGCCTAGCTGACACAAGACCACAATAACAACAATATGGACTCTTACTCATTAATATAAATGTATATGACCGAAAAGTATTCATTAATGAAATTTGAGTTGGGGGGGGGGATCGCCTCCATATTTTAAGAAGATCCGACACATAAAGCATCGAAGGTCGCTCTTCCATCTTGTAGTTTTGCCTCCACATGATTATTCATGGAATTAAACTTGGGCTATAATTCTGATCAATAACTTTTCGATAAATGATCAGAATGTTTTCAAAACATGTTTAATTTCAAACATGAACCAATTCCAAAAGAAAGCTGCAGTTAATTGTACAGCTACCAAGAAAGTTAAATGGTCATTCGACTTCCCCAACTCTGCAATTTTCCAGATTATAACTACTTTTTGTTTCACAGTAAAATACCAAAAAGGCAATTTTTCTCTCATTCAGGTATGACTTCATTTCTTATATATGGTAGACATTGAATGTATTCCTCACCAGAATTCTTGTTATTTTACCTTGAAAAGACATTGTTCTTATATTTATTACTAGCAAAAATACCCCGTGTTGCCTGGGTCAGTAAAAATTTTTAGAAACAATTTATACTCACCTTTGGTTTTTTTTTTCCTGAACTGAAAGAACTCAAAACACACCACTTTGACGATTTTTAAAATGTCACCAAATTTGCAGTAACTGTTTTGGGATACCTAGGATAATTTTGCTCCCCTCCCTACTTTATGAAAATACATTAAGTATCATTATGTCACTAATTTTTGTCTCAGAGAAATAGTCATCCAAATGCTGAGATTGCTGACCATAAAATGACGCTAAAATTTTTTGTCCTCAATGATTTTGAAATTAATAGGGAACATTTGACAATTATTTGTGCAAAAACGCAAATTAATAGTAATGTCGTCTTGTTTAAGGGTTTGATTAATTTAGTATGCGGATCACCTTATGTTTTGACATAATTTTAAAAAGGTTTTTATTGGATACATAAGGAATCTGCCAACAAAAGAAAAAAAATTAAACTTTTAAAATGTGGGAGTATTATTTGGATGATTAAGATTTTGCCACAGTCGATAAATATCAGACAATAATAGTTTTATTTTGGTTACGTAGTGTAAGAAGTAAAGTATTATTGCGTAGTCTTTGGCAGTCTTTGTCAGTTGAAAAAATTGCTGAGCATCTCAGCTATTAAAATCTTGCATTCAGCATTTCGCACCCCAGAGACCACCGTACTTTCCAATTTGCTTGGATTGACCGGTTATCAAATCTTGCAACAAATTTGGCAAAATTCCTGTTCAATTGGATACTAAGTAACTGCCCAATTGTAAATACCCTCAGAAAGTGCCAAATCAACGAAAACAAATTTAAGAAATGCCGAAAAGTTATATTTAAAGCTCCATCAAATTGGAAAATAATGAACCTAATTCATTTATTAGTTGCCAATCTCATCTAGCAATTACGTTACCAATACTCTAAAACATATTTACAAAACTCGCGAAAATAATTGATGCAGTGAACAATCTACTGATAAAAGAAAACAATTTATACTACAAAATAATATTTGCACGTTTCAAAGCACAATAAAAAAACACATTGCTTAAGGATATGTATTCTACTTATTCCTAAGACTACAAAATGTTTTAAATACAAATCATGGTAAAAGCTCATTAGCGAACGGGCACGCGAGCGTTTCCAGTGTCTATGTAAAAGCCTGGATACTAACCATGAAGCTGAAAAAAACTTTCTTTTTGATTTGAGTTGAGAACAGCCTTGAAAATATGCGAAAAGTGGAAATGATACACGCAATTCTAACTATCGACAGGGAGTTGAGATGATGCACTAAATATTGAATTAGTTTGTTGGAAACCTTCGCAGATTTATGCGAAAAATGTACCTTAAATAGGAATGAAAAAAGCGCTACGAATCGAACTTTTTCGAATATCGTTATAAATTATAGCCTATGTGTTATTCTGATGTATAAGCTACATTATGGTAAAAATTTCATTGAAATCCATTCAGTAGTTTTTGCGTGAAAGAGGAACAAATATCCATACATACATCCATCCATACAAACTTTTGCATATATAATAGTATTAAGATTATTATTTATTTATTTATTTTTTTTTTTTTTTTTTTTTTTTTTACTTACTGATGACTTTGTAATTCCTTTCAGTGATGATGATGCCAAGAAAGCGTCTAGGAAATTTGCTAGGATTCTTCAGCAATTAGGGTTTAGAGTCAGATTTACTAATTACAGGGTCGTCAATGTGTTAGGAACCTGCACGATGACTTTTGGCATAAATTTAAACAAATTTGCCGAGAAGCATAGACGTCTTGCCAGGTAATATTTTTTAATAAGTTTAAATTCTTGTAAGACAGGCCATGGAGAAGAAGGATCAAAGTCTACTTCATAAATTCAGTTCTCAATATTATGTTTTGGTTTTCTTTAGTTTGAAAGTCTCAATATGTTTCCCGTTCTCAGTGCTGATGATTTTTCTTTGCCTGAACAGTTGACTATTACAGTTAATTACAGTTTAATTACTGCGCATAATAATCTACCAGCTCCTATAGTAACCTAGGTTTTCTAAAGAAAAAAACCCTTTGATCATTTTTCCCCATGACCCTTTCTTTATATTTCTTATAACTCAAGAAAGAACTTTCTTTTTGCATTATTTAATTGTAAGATAGTGTTCTTTATTCCAGTGCTCGAAATTAGCGGTCGTTAGTCGTATTTTGCAACTTTAAATTTCGTTTTGACGACCGCGATTTTGAAACTAGTCGTCACTTTGACGCCTAACTTGTGCTTCCCTGTCCTTTTCCAGTAGCTCAAGGTCAGTTTTCAGAACATCAACCTCACAATAGCAGAAAAGCGTCCTGCTATAATGGCAGAATCGGCCCTCAGCAGAATGACCAGTATCTCCTCTTTCCTCCCCCCAAAGACATCACCAGCACATGCTGTGCCTTTTGTTCCTTTGCACCTGTTTCCCCTTAATCCTTTCTTCCCCACCCTCTCCTGGAAATCGCTGTTCTGCACTAGTTGATGGAGATTCACTCATCACTTCATGTCAACACAGAGCAGCAGGTGAGAGACAAAGGTTTGGCAAACACATACAAAACAAAAAAATCTACAACTGTTTAAGCTTTTTTGGAAGTTTAAACTGCTAAATGAAAGCCTCATCTCTCGCATATTGATATACATAATGCCTTTGACGTGTTTTGCAGTTTGACTTTTTTTAACGCTCAAGCTGATTTTCTTACGCAATTTTTAATTAAATCGCCGTAATCGATGTTTCTGAGATTTTTTTTTTTTTACTGTTTGAGTGCAACAATTAATGACAATTCTACGAAAAACGCTGCAGATTAATTCGTTTTTGTCCGATTTCCCATGCACGTGGGAAAAAGGCTTAGCACATTGCAGGTGTGCAGCAATCTTTTTTCATCTGTTTCTCGGTTGTACCTCTTCTGATAATTTCTTAAATTTTATGTTGTGCAAAGCCTATTCAACTAAAATACAAGGATATTTTTTTGCACCCCTTGTCTTTTAAGCCCCCCCCCCCCCCCCCCGCTCCGTAAAAAAAGTAAAAAAAGTTGGAATTAAAATTGGTTCTTGTAGTCCAAAACTTCTGCTGTCATGTATAATATTCTTTAATCTTTTTTATGTTGAGCATTTATTTATCCACAGTTCTATATTTTTAGCTCAACAGTACTTGAAAATTTGTATCAGAATATGAAGAAAAATAAAAATATAAAAACATTTTATCAAAAATTTGTTTTTACCCCTTCCCTCCACCTCTGAATGCCATTCTGAGTGTTTCAAGTGAAAAAATATGTTAACATGTTTATTAGATTTGTAAAAAAAATAACAATTGATCCTCAAAGAATAATTCAACATCAAAGAAAAAAAACTACATAGTCATATAAAGCCCGAACCCAGTGTAGAAAATTTTTGAAAAAGAAGACTGCAGATAAAAGGCAAAATACAACCAAGTTTATTAGCAAAAAAAATATAATTATTCTTTTTTTTCCTTTTTGAGAGAGAAATAGAGGGATATTTGGGGGGGGGGTGTTTAGGGGTATTCTTTTCATTTAATTCTATTACAGTAATAGTCACATTTGCATTTGAGATCTTTAAAATTCAAATTTTCATGCTTATTATATAATTTATGTAAATCTTAACAAAATTTATGCACCTAATCAACGTAATTTGGAAATTGCAACCAAGGAAATTATTTTGGCAACTAAGAAAAAAATATCAGGTGCCATTGGCACCTAACTCACTAATACTAATTTCGACCTCTGCTTTATTCATTTTTATTTTTGCCACCTGGAAAACTTTATTTTACTAACGATTTAAATTTAATCTTTTTTTTTAAGAATAACATTTTTTGTGTGTGTCTTTCACAAGGGAAGAGATGTAAGTTAACTCTAGAAACATCTAAAATTCTTTAGCTGTACAATTTTACTTTGAATCTTGGAATAGTGGTTTTTAAAATAGTCATATGAAAAATTAATTGATTCAAACTTATTTACTGTGCCTCCCTGTTAGGTTACCTTTTTTTCATAATTTTTTTTAATTTCTTTTTTGCATAGATATATTTATTTTTATTTTCCCCCTTCTCGTTGTAAATGCACTGGAGTATTTGACTTGTACTATGAAAATGAAAAGTTCGTATAAAAGTCACCATTCTCTTTGAAAAAAATGCCTTCTGTTTAGTTTTTTGCATTAAACTCTTGAGCTTACATGAAATTATGTTTTAGTTATGAACCAGAACTGCATCCAGGAGCTACATACAAAATTAAAGAGCTTAAGGCAACACTAAAAATATTTACTACTGGGAGCATAACAATTACAGGTAACTTATACATTTTTATTTTATGTATATGTATCATTTGATTATGTTTTTTGTTTGTTTGTATGTATGTAAATTTTCTGTTTTACAAATATGTTGTATGATTCATGCAGCACACCGCCAACTCGGCTATTTCGATCCATGGACAGCTGTTTCGAGCTTATTTATGCTCTCATCAGCATGGAATACGAAAGTAGTCGAGTTGGAGGCAAAAGTATTGCATGTTTCTGCCTTAGCCCTTGCTTAGGGGCGGTTACTTAATGCTTTATGTTGTATGATTGTTTTTCATTTGTATGTATGCAAGCCAATTCGCAATCACTCCACTTTAGAAAAAACCTAAACTTCAGCTTATTAGAAGTTTGACCAACAAGTAGTTATAATTTCTGACATGTTTGTGCAAACCTGGGGTTTTTTTTTTTTTTTGTAAAAATAATCAAAACTAGAGATGTAGCACTTTTTATTCTTATATCTTATATTTTCTTCAATAATCATTCATTTTAAGTTGCAAAACAGTCCTTTTGTGATTCGAGAAGTTTTGCATATGGATGAATGCAATGGTGTCCATTCCCTCCCTGCATGTTTCGGAGAAACATTCAAAGAAGCATGTACTGTACATCTGTTATGCTTAGGGTTTCAATCTCCAGTGTTTTACTACAAATCACAGTGGTCCTCTTTCTGGGACCTTGATGGCCTTAATCCATTTTAAATTCTATAGCCCCACATATTCAATTGACTTTGGAACTAGAATCTTGCTACCATCTTTCACTATTGAATGTTTTTTCGCTTTTAAAGGCACCACTTTTGTTACAATTATTTTTCGAAAACAATTCTTTTTCACTCTTCCCTTTCACAAATTTTCTTTTTATTCTCCAAAACAAAAATTAGCCACTTTTAAAACTCGTGTTTTCCGAGCTCTTTCACTGTTTTCCAATACCAATTGAAGGGCCAGGGGGAGAAAAGATGAAAGTGACCAAAAAGCGATTTCGAGAAAAACGAAGAACAAAGTTTGATTTCTCGTAGCTCCTTATGTGGTTTTTCGAGTTTTCATGCACATTTCGGTCGCTTCTCATCTTTTTTCCCCCTTGTTGTTCTACCAGATGATACTAGTCCTCCATAGCCCCTAGATAGCGCTAATATCTCAAAATTGACGTAAAAGTGACTTTCATCTTTTTTCCCCCTGGCCCTTCAATTATTATCTCAGAATTGGATTATTTGAAAAGCATAGCTTTGAATCAGGGGTTTCGGATTAATATCATTTATTCTATTTACGAGAAACTTATTAATTTGAGCTTTAAGAATCAAACCTCAGCTCCAATGAACAATGGAGCACGGTTGTTTTACCTGTTTTCCTCTAAATAAATCAAGTCTCAAAAATCCTAAAAAAATTTGGTTTTTCCTTCAGTCATGCCTAATTTTCATGTCTTAAATATCCCGTTCAGGGACTTGGCGGATAGTTTTTTATAGTCTTTCCTGTGTGTGTTTGTGTTACTGTTGGTTGGTCTTCATTGTACAGACTCGATGTGCTCTCAAGCTCTGTCTAAAAAAACATGAAAATAGTGTCAAAAAAAAAAATTCCTTCGCTCTCCTATCGCCCAACATTAGTCTTGCCATCATGTTTTTGAATTTACTTCTACTTTATTTATAAAATTATTCATAATTATCAGGGCTCCCGCTAGGTACTCACAAAGCTGGTCCCAAGGACCCACCGCTTTTGAAAAAGCGGGTCCATTTTAAAAATAGTGGGTCCCGCACGCCTCAGAAAAAAAAAATAAAGTGAAACAATAATTTTTAATCTATAATAAAAAATAAACAACATTACAGATTCAGGCTGGGTAAAATAAATAACATTACAGACAACGAAGTCGTCATAAGTCGCGTTGGTTGAAAAAAGGCATAGATAATCCGCACCACCTAAATTTTACACTTTCGTCCCGCAAGATGAATTTTAGTGCGTCCCGCAACACGCGCTAAGTTTCAAGCATTGAGTCCCTTTCTTGAAATCTGCGTATTTTACACACAATAGCGCGTCAACGGGACCCCTGGTTGTTTTTCGGTTTATGATTTGGATTTTTGAGAATGTTACTACATTTGGAAGCATTCTACTGAAGTTGTTAAAGATTTGTTGAACTCACCTCCCCTTCACCTTAACCAACCCTTGCGCCTTTTCTATTTTCTTCTGTGTTTTTTGATAAGTAAATTTTCTTTTCCACATCATTTAAATTTGGGGGGAAGGCGGGGGTAGAGATTCTACCGATTACAAAAAAAATTGCATACTTGTTTGTCCCTTTCACATTAAATAACCTAAAACTGACGATAAAGATTTGTACATGAGAATCAGGCTCATCATTTTAGAATTTTTAGAGGGGGGATCAAAAGTCGGAAAGCCAATGTAAACTTCATAGGAACACAAAAGAAACCGCACACATTTATACGTAAATACAGTCAATTCTCGATAACTCGAATTTGAAGGGACGGAAAAAAGTTTTGGCTTATCGGAAGTTCGACTTATCATTAGTTTTGATTTCTAACATTTTAATAATAAAAACTTGGAATATTCAACTAATGTATAGATAACTGACATGTTTAATTAATTAAAATTTACACTATTTGAATTAAAACGTTAAGAACAAAAAAGAAAAAGAAATATTTCTTTTTATACATTTCATTCTTGTGGAATTTTTCTGTCATTTTAAGCTGCATTGAGCAGTTTTGTAATTTAAAAAACAGTAAATACAGTCGACGCTCGTTATAACGACCACACGTTATAAAGACCATCCTAATATAACGACCGGTGAGAAAACCCCCAACTTCATCACAATATACTCTATGTTCTACCTCTTATAGCGATTACTCGTTATAAAGACCGTTTTCTGTAGGACGGAGACGGTCGTTATATCGAGCATCGACTGTAATACAGCTTTTTCACATATTGTTTTTCCTTGGCAACAGATTAATTTTCTTCCATGGTTTGTATGTACTGTTCGTTGCAAACCTCAATGTTTTTATCACATTAAAGAAAGTTTCTTTTTCAACTGCTTCAAAAGTCGTTTGTTTTAAATTCAATAATCACTATATCACTGTCACGATTCATTAAAGATTGAAGAAGCAAAACTTTTGGAAATTAAATTCCTTACAGAAGCAATAAGTGCAAAAAGTACAGGAAGAGCCACCACAGGTGTTATTCCTTTATTGCACATTGATTCAACAGATCTTCTTTTGACTTCAGATTTTCAATGAATGAATCCACAAGAGAAGAATAATTAAAATTTTATGCTCTCACTTGAAGGTTTTTTCTGCTTTTTAACAGTTAAATGTTTAGTCACCTCAAAAAAAACTTCGAGTTAAGGGAAGAGTAAACTTCGAGATATGGAGGAAAATTAACATAGAATTGAAGACAAAGGGGTCGGGACCTAATAAGAAATTCGAGTTATAGCAATATTCCAGTTGTCTGACTTTGAGTTATCGCGAATTAACTGTATATTAATTTCCCAAAGTCAAGGGTGGCAATTGCAACCCCCCTCCCCTAATGAGAATCTCTTCATTGGTCATTTCTTCCAACTTCTTTAATAAGCATTGACTCACTGTTTCTGCGAAGTAGCCATGCTTCCATACTTTTGTTTCACAAATGCATCATTCCAAGTGCTGAAAAGCAATCTCACAGCTTCATTCACACCGCTCTTGAATTTTTTCCGGCAATGTTTATTGTTTTCCTTAAAAATTCCTTCCTGTTGGACTGCTTTTAATACTGCATTGCACCATGTTCCATCAGCTGTCATTTTATGTATTCAATATTTTGTTCGCAAAAACTTGCTTTTTTTTTTTTTTTTTTTGAACATATAGGATTTTTCATCTAACTTTCTTATATCTGTGGCTTGGTTCTAAAAGGGCCAATGTCAATTTTTTCACATTCTGTGTTATTTACATCAAAAGTTTCCGATTTAGTAAAACTCGAATTCTACAAAGGCCAATGTCTAATATCAAACTAAAATTGGTTGCATTTTCATTATAATGTCCGCCAACGTCAAATACACACAATGTCATAATATTTACATAAAATAGTAACAGGTTAAAAAATTTCATACGATAAACTAATGTTTATTTACACTAACAATAAACAAATTCCAAAAAATAATAATGGGAATCTTAATATAAGAAAGTTATAGCATTCTAGAAAATCTCAAATATCTTTCATCGCCTTTTTCTCGAAACTAACATTTTTGACTTAGGCTCTTTTAGAACCAAGCCACAGATATATTCTTTGAATATACATGATGTTATACAAGCCTCTTTATCAAATATGTATTTTTAAGGATATGTTTTCCTATTCTTAAAACAATAGGAACTTAGACACTTCCAAACATTAAGCAAAAGCAAATTTCAAGGTTTGGCAATGTTTTGGACGCTACGATAAAAACCACGGTTTAAACTGTCCAAAACAAAATTTTATTGAAATTGTATTTTGTGAGCAAGTATCAAAAACAGAATAAGTTCTTCTAAAGAAATATTTTATCAATTAAAAAAAGTAAGTCAGAACTTATTTATTGAATGTGACCATTCAAATATGTATTTAAAAAATACACTTAATTTATGCACCTGATTCGAATCTAGTTACATAAAAATTGCAATTCTTCACTCAAAATTTCAGTTAGTACTCTAAGTGATTTTGTTTTTGATAGTAGCCGAATTTCCTGCTGAGATATACATATAAAGATGCTCAAATTATAGTGCAATAAATGACTTAAAAGCACTAAATGATAGTTTGTCAACTGAAGAAAAAAAAACTTTATTGTAGTTTTTCTTCTCTTGACTTAGTGCTGAAATAACTAAAGAGCCATTTCATACTCTGACACTAAATAACCATAATTAAACAAAAAAAAAAAAAAAATCAGTAGTTTGAAATATTGTGCATATCAATAATTTATTATTTTTCAATCTGGGATTTAAAGTTTTTAATTTAAATATCATGTAAAACAATATCATACAAAAACCTTTAAAAAAAGTTAAACTATTTTTCCTCCTATATTACACATTTAAAAGCTTTTTTTTTTTTTTTTTTGAGTTAGAAATATAACTGAAATTAGTTACTATGATAGTTATGCCAAAAATGTTCATAACACTACCAACTCTTACGTAAGGAAATTTTAAGTAGCAGTGTTATTGGTGAATTTACGTTTTTACTTAAAATATTAATATTATTTTTTTCAATTTTAATAATTCTTCAGAGAAAAATATGAAATATTCCTTATTTAGAAATAATTAATATTTATATTTGCATTACAAATATTGCAGTAAATGCAGATTTATTAAATTAAATCCCCTTAGTTTCAGTATACTTTTGGACAGTTTTGTGCAGTAAAAGACACTTTTGGACAGTAAAACTCACCTGTCCTGTCCAAAACCCCAACCCTGCAATTTTCCATTCTGAACAAGAGATGAGCCAGGTTCACTCTCTTGGAACTTGAAATAGGTTTTAGGCTCGGGCTCATTTAAAGATATTCAATCATCAATCTCCTTACAGGTACAAAGTAACAGGATATACATGTTGTGAGGCACAAAGCATTGAAACCTGTAGGTTCTCGAAGAACGAGAAAATAATTATTTTGATGATTAGATTGCTATTGTTGGTCAACAGTTTGAAAAATGACTTCTATCGCTTTCTTCTTGTCTCCCAATCATCGCACCCTGCTCATCTGAAAAGACTGAAAATATAAAACTGTGAGAATGCTTAAACAGCCATGAGACAGATCCTGGTTTAGATGTATTCACTTTTAAGTTTGGCTGCACTTGAAAGCTAGTTTGAGCTTTATTTCTCATTCTAATGTTAGTCTACTAAAAATTCTTTTTTAAATTTCGCTTTGTCGGTTTGAACATTGATTCAACTATTGCTACTGTAGTATTGAGATGACGTTAAGTTCTCTGAAATATGTAAATGCTTTTTTTTCTCCCTCATTTTTTATGTGTGAAAATTTTTTGAGTAGCAAATGTTTTAAATTTTTATTTCACTGTAGCGTGATAGTGCTTAAAACTCAAAACATTGGGGAAAAAATTCACTTTTTAATTTTAGTGTTTCGTACATTCTTTGTGTTGATATTTAAAACATTTGTCTAGTGGATTAAAAAAAATATTCAGTTGGGAAATCCGCTCAACAATGTGCGAAATTCAAGCTCTTGATTCAACCTAATATTAAAATTTAAAAATCTTTTTCGCCCCTCAAGCTGTGACAAGGAAAAAAAAATTGTCTCGAAAAAAATTACATATGTACAAATATCCTCATAAGTCATGAGTAATATCTCTCATGATATTTAATAAATATTTTATCAACAAAAAAATAGAAAACTACAAAACAATGTCCTTTTTATTTTTTGCTGATTTAATCTAGTTAAATTGAATGTCAAGGGGATTTAAAAGTGAAATATTTAGTCGTTTTCTAGACACATTCATTTCATACTTCCATTATGTGTTTTGCATGATTTTTTTTTTACCATTTGGATCCGGGCTGTTTTTTGGAAATTTTTCTTTTGAACCAGGTAGTATGACAGTTGAGCCACAGATTTCTTTTCCATTGAAAAGAGAAGGTATAAACTGTCGTACCAGATGTATGAAACCTTAAAAACATCCCCGGCTCCAAAGGGTTCGAGTGAAAATTTCAACCCTGTCCTCTTAAAAAAAAAAAAAAAATATGGTCTAACACAGTGGTGGCCAACCCGCGGCACGCGTGCCACAGTGTGGCACGGCAGAGCAGCTGAAGTGCACGCGAAGACTTGTAGAAAATTTTTAAAAATTGAGAACATAATCACAAAAACTAAGACTCTTACCCAGAAAAATCGAACCATGAGCTGACATGTTTCAGGAGGCTGACATACCCATCGCCAACACAATGTGGGAGTTTCCGAAATTTCAAAAGTGTCTTTTTCTGAAAGAACATGCTTCAAAACATAGGAATTGACCATTTTTTTTTATTTTTTGACACAGTTATATATTTTTTATGAATTATTTTAACCGGTGCGCAAATGCTATTCCGAAAAAAAAAAAAAAAAAACATCTGCGCATGACGTCAGTGGTGCACGTAAACGCGAAATCTAATTGGTTGTAGTGAGATGACTTATATGTTGGTAGGTATATATGCAAGTGCTGATAGGTCGAAAAAACTACTGAACATTCATTCGGGGGTGAGCAAAATCAAAATTTAGACTCAAATTTGAGGGATTTTTTTTCGCGGTCACAATACTTCCTTTACTACGTAAAAGGAAGTAAAAAGGTGAAAAGGCTGACAAGTTACTCCTTCATTTTAATGTACGATTGCTATATAAATGAAAAATACTCATGCTGTTTTAGAATTTGAGGGAATGTGTTTTAAAATATCTTGAAGGAATAAGGGAATGTTATTTATGAATGAAGATTAGCAATTAAATTCAGCTATTTCATACTTTATTGTCTGGCTCCTAAATAATTCAAATTTAAGATTTTAGGACAAAAATTGTTTCCTAAACCCATATAGATCATACACATTCCTTTGCAATAAAACTTACAAACAATTTCTTTCTCTTGACTTCGGAGAAAAAAGATTAACACATTTCACATCAATACTGGAAGTAGCTACCCAAAGTTAATTATGTCCTCAGGATTGATAGTAAAAAATTTGCATCTGTTTTGAAGTATGCATTCAGTAATTTATAGGTTTGATGAGTTTTAAGATGACAAAAAAATACTGATGTTTTCAAATTCTTCGTCTATTTCTTTGCAAGACATTACTTGGTGTCTACCTAAAATCCATACTAAAATTGCAGACATGTTGCGTCTTATAGCATTGGAAATCAAGTATAAAAGCCTACTTCCACTGCCAGTCATCCAAATTACATTGAATTTTGCAAATTTGTACCAACAACTTTTTTTTTATTTACACGCTTTAGCTGTCTGGTGTTGTCGTAAATTTTGTTCAAAAAATGTTTGTGAACAAATATATTTTTTGATGAATATAAAAAGAATTATAATAGTATTGAATGCTAACTGATAGCACTTAAAACCCTGATATGTGTTAGCTTTTTCAAGAACTAATTCTAAAATTAAGGACGAAGTAAAAGAGGGACCCATCCATAAGCCATATTAAGTACTGACCGTTTGATTTTTAGATTTTTTTTTTTTTTTTTTTGTTATTTGCTTATATTTTAAGCACAACCCTATACTGACTGAACGTATAAAAGTTTTTTTAACGCTATCTCTTATACTCGGATTTTTTTCCTTTGTTTTACCATTTTCACCCCTCAGACTGACGTGAAAAAATTTACTAGTTAATTGTACTAGCTAAAAATGTGATAGAAAATCACCGAGTCAGTCAGCAAATAATCTTTTTTAACTTTTTAAAAATTTTCAGCTTGTTGAAAAAATTGAAAGTGGCACGCCGAACTTTTTTCACCTAGATAGTGGCACTCTTATCAAAAAGGTTGGCCACCCCTGGTCTAACATGTGTACCGCTCGGTTCCTAAAGGTTAAAGACATTTTGGAGGCACGCAGACGAAATTTTTTGTCGCCATATCTGATCCAAAAACCAAAGCCTGCACTCACCATTAGTAAAGTGCAAGAATTTTGAAATTGCTGTTATATATATTGAAAATTGTGACTGTGTTCTGCTTACTTCCTGTCACTCGAAAAGCATAAATAAAATATCTTAAGCACTTTAAGTTTTCACCTGAAATAAACGCAATACCTGCTCACGCGCAGGAACATACGCACACACACACACACACATATAAATATATGGGGGTTGTGGGATACATGGGGTCGCGGGTTGTTTAGTTGGTGGAAAAGGTTGGGAACCACTGTTCTAGACACTTTCATTTAATACTTCCCTTTTGCATGAATTTCATTTTTTGTGTGGATGGCATTATGCAAAAAGGAGTTAACCCACAAAAACCTGATTTTGAGAAAACTCTGGCAAAAATCATGAGCTCTATATCAATATACCAATGATATGTTACCATGAAACGCTGATAGGGCTTAAATCATTTTTGCTTAATGTAGAAAGTAACATATTTTACCCTCAGAGTTGGATAACTCATTACTTCCTTTTACGTAGTAAAGGAAGTATTGTGATCGCGAAAAAAAAATCACTCAAATTTGAGTCTAAGTTTTGATTTTGCTCACCCCCGAATGAATGTTCAGTAGTTTTTTCAACCTGTCAGCAGGTGCATATGTACCTACCAACATATAAGCAGCCGAAAAATCCTTTTCAACCACCCCCGAGTTAATTACGACGAGTTTTCTCGTGACGTCTGTATGTACGTATGTGCGGATGTATGTGCGTATGTGTCTCGCATAACTCAAAAACTATATGCCTTAGAAACTTCTAGCTTGGTATGTAGGCTCTGAGGATGGTCTAGTTGTGCACCTCCCCTTGTGGTTGCATTTGAATGTTCCCAAGGGGGTGTTTTACCCCTTTTTTGGAGTAAATCAGTGTTAATTTCTATGCAGACTCAAAAATATGAATTGGCGCGACCACTTGGCGATATGTCGCCAAGCTTTTGGTTGCCAAGTGTTTTACGCCAACTTGGCGACTTTTTATGTTTTGTGGGTTAACTCCTTTTTTTCATAATGCCATCCATGTATCCTTCAATATCATGCCTGTTACAAAGAAAAAAAAAAGATTTGTGATCTCACTCCCACCCTTGGTCTTCCAGCTCCCTGCGTGACGAACGTGCAGCTGGCCGTGGAACATATCTTCCCGCTGGTCTACGAGTTCAAGACTCAGAAGCCCCCTTCCAAAAACGGACTTCCTCCCCTTCCCCCGGCCGCCGCCCCCAGGCCCCCGCTCTCGAGAGACCGGAAGATGGAGGCCGCCCCCGAGATCTCGGAGGACGAGGACGATCTCATGGTGGACAGCGATTCCAGCTGGGACTAAAACCACTCCGGCAGTTCCTCGACTAGTCCAGTCACTCGAGAGAGAAGTTCGTAGAACAGATCGGGGACGCTTTCCTTCGTTAATTTAATTCCATTGGGGAGAGTCGAGACGGGCCTGTCTGCCCGGGCTCGACATTGTGATGTTTTCCGAGGAGACATTTTGTACGACAAGTAAATTGAATAGTTCCATTGTTTAATATCATCGCGTATGAATGACGTGTCGATGTTTCATTTTCTGCCTCTAATAGTGTTACATTTGCATTAGGAATTTTAATTGTTGATTCTGATTTTTTTTTTTCTTTTATGTGAATCGAGTCCTTAATTTATTGTTTCGAATTCCTGAAGGAATTTTTATTTATCTTCCGAGTAATGTTTTAACTGTGTATGAAATAGTTCACATGGCATTTTTTACATTCTTATCGTTTGTCCTCCATTGTTCCTCAGAAAATAGAATGAACTTTCAATCTTTGCAGTCTTTAACAATAATTTCGGTAGACTTCGGACATTGTACATTAGCTGATAAAAACTGTTAATTTTGGTACTTTGATTTAGAAACTAATGTGTGTCGTTTTCAAATAAATCTTTTGTTGAATGCCGGAAGAAAAAGCTTAATCCGAAAGTAATTGGCTGCGTATGCCAACAGAGATAACTGTGCACAATCACCCCGGTTGTTCATTTACAGTCATCTAGTCTGCTTACCATCATCTAGTGTAGTGTCATTTCAAACGTGTTGTCTTTTAATTTAAAATGTAGTAACATTCTATTTGTACTTTTAATTAATGTGCAATGCCTAATTCGAATTTGTCATTTTCCCCCCCTTCATAACATGAACTTAATACCTCTTCATTTTCACCTGTTTAGTATCAAACTGCATTATTTCTTTTTGTGATCCCCTATTTATAAAACTATTCAAATACATGAATTAGAAAATATTCTACTTTTTATTGTTTATGTTTAACACAGTTTACTCTTCATTATCTTAAGAATGTTTTGCCCTTTCAAACCTTTATTTCATATTCAGCTGATTAAATTTTAAGTGAATTTCTTGATTTGTTTTTGCATTTCTTAATTTAGCAAAAAGTATAAAGTATATTTCTTTTATTACAAAGAATCTCATTATTGTATAAAAGAAAAAGTGGGGGAAAATAATATTGTAAAATTGTTAAATAATGAACTCGGATAGTCATATTATTTGAGGGAAAAGAGAAATGTTGATATTGTAGAAAAGTTAACTCTGAAAATCACATAAAAACATTGATTTTGTGTTTAATTATTATTAACCAGCGAATTTACTTTAAAATGTACAATTGGAATATTGTTTAGTACAGACTCTACGCTGATTGTCATGTTTTCTATATTTTAGTAATTGATTACTTTATATGTTCTTAATATGTTTAATGATTGAGTATTGAAATGGGTTTGCTGATCCTGTTTCACCAGTATTTTTTTCTCTGAAGTTAATAGTTTACCCCTTAAAGAATTATGGCTTTGATTAATGCATTATTTTTTAAATTAAATTCTGACCAGATGTCCTGATTTTCACTATAAAAATTGTGTTAGAAAAAAAATTAATTGTCATTAATTACAGATGTTTTCAGTTCCATTGCAACTACTAATATTATAATTATTGCAATTAATATTTCTAATTTTCATTTCTAAATACTGCTTTTTTTAATAAAAAGATTTTTGGAAAAAAAAAAATATTTTCATTTTTCTGAAATTATTAACTGTTAAGTCAGATTTAGAGCCTTCTTTACAGATCACATGAAAGAAAAATAATTTTAATTGATGTCCATATTGAAGGGCAATTTGATGACAACGTTGTTTACAAGCATATCCAAACCTTTTTTTTATCTTACATTGGCGGCTTTTGAAGATTTTTCAAGTATTATATATAATCATTAATGAAACATATCTCAAGCTGCCACAGACTTTTCCATGAAAAGTATCTATAAGTATTTGCATAATTAAAGAAAATTCTGGTGTTACTGTTTTAAACTGATATTTTTATTTATAAAGTATACTTTTAAAGCTTATGCAATTTTTTTTTTTTTCCGTTTTAAACTCTTTTTCACATGATCTTGCAAAGTAGTGAGCATCAATGAACGGTAAAAGTAAACTCAGATTTTGTTATTACATTCCAAAAAAAAAAAGCTGAATTAAATAACTATTAGTGCTCTGAATTTTGTTCAAGTCTATATATTTGCTTACTTGCGTAAAATTTGCATTCCATGTAACCGTTTTAAATATTCATGATTAACTAGTGTGTGTGTATGAAAGTTGAATACTGGGGTTGAGAGATTGCTAATGATATTTAAAAGTTGAGCCGTTTAAAAATTTTGAGGTATTTTTGTCCCACTAAATATAGCCCAATCCTCTTTTTTTATAACAATTATCTTCCTCGGCTATATGACAATCACTACAGTCCATCCGCATGAACCAAGACACCACTGAATTATTCACTTTTTTTAATTATTTTTAAAATCCCTAGATTCACCAACATACCTGTTATATGTTATAAACTGCTCATAGCTAATAAGTTTTTACATTTATGCTTTTGAACATATTTAAATACATTTAACTTTACCTCAATGGAATATTTTTGCATTGAGTACTTATATTTCAATTTCACTTTTCAAAGCTTACGTTATGAAATATATTGGGTATTAATAACAATTATTTTTAAAGTAATATTTAATTTGGTAGTCTCCACTCCTCATGATTATGGTTAGATTGTTATTGATCACTGTTGGTCACAATCCTTTGATATATTTTTTTTTTTTTTTTTTTTGCGTTAGTATCAGTTTTTCATTGCCATTTTAATTAAAGTTATCCATTCTCAAATTCATTTGTTAAATTCTTTTAATATGTCTCTGTATAAACACAATTTGATATGATTTAATGTATTTTATAAGAATGAAGATGAAAATGAACTCTTATCAAGTCTATGTATAGGTATCAGGATTTGTAACAGAATATAATTGATGATAAATTTATAAACATGTTTAATCAAGCTGCATACACCCCCCCCCCCCCCATTGCTGAGGACTCCTTAAAGCATGTTGAAGAAAGTCTTGAATGCTTTCATGTTAGATGAGTTTTCTCCAGCAACTTACAACCTTCATGGGCTTAAATACTATTAAGAATTTATAAATTAACTGTTTATACAGTACTAGTGACAATCAGCCAAAATAAGAAATTTTTAATTGCATTCTCGAATCCTTTTTCGTGGGTAATTTTATCTTATTAAAAGTTTGACAGCGAAATAGCTTCTGATAAGTGAACTGCGGTTCAAACTTATTTTGCATCAAAATATTTTTTTTTTTATTATTTTATTAAAAGAGGAATTCCTTGTGACCCTGAAACATGTGTTTGCAAACTTTTAAAAAAAATGACTAAATCTTTTGCTGTCATTATTTTTTGATTTTCTTACTACATATTTCTTTCGCGGACTATTCCTGTTCAGGAGTTATGGTTAAGTTTTGTATGAAGTGGAATTCTAGAATAATCCAGCATGTAATCTCCCTGTTAGCTATGCTTGCCGTTGAGGATGTGCTAATGCCCGTGCACAGCCTAATTAAAAACATGCTGGGTACTGCTCTTTACGAGTGCGCAAGACAAAAAGACGATAACTAATTGATTGTCTTCCTAATTCTGAAATTTCAGAATGAACGTATTTTTTCGTCAAATTGTGGGAAGAGATGTAAGGTTAGGTTTGAACGGAGGCTTCTCTGATACGCAAAAGAACCAATATTGTACTCTACCGAGTAAGCTACTCTAATTATTCACAGAAAATAAGCGCAACCTTTGGTTCTCTTTTATATTTTCTCGTGCTGCATTTTGACGCGGGTTAATAAAACTTCCCTGCTAACGGCCTGGTTCATCTCTAACGGAGCATATATCGCACATCCAGAATGAAAGGGGCACATCTTAAAATAGCTGTTTTGAGAAAAATCGATTTGAAAATTTAAACTTTTTCAAATCCTTGCCCTAGCTCTAATAAATTATTACAACTAGCCAAACTTTCATTGCTTGGTTGATTAAAGGTTCTGCTAGGTGACTATGGTGTGCGTTTCCCGGTCAATTTTAAATAAGTCAGTAATTAATGAGAAGTGCCCCTTTCATTCTCCATTCTCGTGGAGAATGAAAGGGGCACATCTCAAAATAGCTATTCTTATGGCCATCGGCATATACACCCTTTACTTTTTTTTTTGAAGTTCTTGTCGTGACTCATCCTCGCTGTTTCATTTCAAAACGATATTAAATCAAATTTTAATTCCTAATGATTTGACGTTAGGTTACATCATACTATTCTTCTTGTTCTAAAAAAAGGAACCCTTCATAAATTACTTGTGCACAAACAATTTATACTTAATAACAAACAATTAAAACGAGTGTCATTTTAAAACAAATCAAAATTACGGTTTTCTTAATTGGTTTTAAAAAAGTACTAACCATAATTTGCACCAATGACGCTCGGCGAACTCTGATTTTCAAAGATGTGCCCCTTTCAAACTCAATTCTCCCTTCACAATCGGCAGAATCGACAGAATGATAAGGGCATAAGTTGCTTTTTAGCAGGGACTGTTAACTGTAGAAAAAGCTGTGTAAAAGGGAGTATTCTTCGCTTGCTTGGTTTTAGTTAGAAATTTCAATTTGAAGAAATAAAAAAAATAAATTAAATAAAACAGAGTTAGAGAAATCAAAATTATGAAAGTTAAAAATAAAAAATCATAACAAAATTTTTTACTAAATGCATTTAATAGCCTTTTTGCCCGTCGAACCAACCATTCACTACATGTCAAATATTTTCAGCCAAATTGATTTGAAAGTAATCACATGTATGGAGAGTTCACTGTCTTAGTTTCAATATGATGGGGTATTCTTCAGTTGCATAAAATCTGACTTGCAGAAGGGAAAATAAGTGATAACGTTAAATGTTTTTCTTCATTGGATCATCTTAAAAGTAGGTGCATGCATTTTAATTGTAAGCTAAGCCTCCCTGTTGAGTAATGTGTTTTTAACGCATTGTATACAAGTAAAAATATTACTGTATACAAGTACAAATGGGCATTCCAAGATAAAGCAAGTGCTAAAATTAAATGTTCAGAGATTGTTCAATCAATGGGGCTATGAACTTCCAGAAACAAGTAAGTTCACGAAAGCATGTAACAGACGACTTGATGGCGATCCTAAGAAAAGGTTGTTTGATAAAATGATAATACTTGTGATCAATTTACAATGGGTTAGGAGATGTGGAAAAGATAACTAATGAAATATCCAATTTTAAACATCAATAAAGGGTTTTTTTTATTTTTTGTATAATATATGAATAGAGTTTAGCATTATGAATTTAAGCAATTTAAAGTCTTTGATTTTTTTTTTTTTTTTTTTGTAAAATTCCTTACCACATGTTGGAAAAATTTGTCATTGGCAGCTCGGCAAAACGCATGTGTAATGTTCTACATGTTGCTGTTTGAAGTGAATTTTTCTTTGGCTTGACTTCATAATGAGTACATATCTGTGCAAGTACATCTCTGGCTGTTCAAAAAAAAAAAACTTCTGTTGAGCATAAGGTATTGTTCACCAGCAAAAACAAACTCAACATATTGATAAGAATATATTACTCATATCACAGGATCTTACTTCGTTCAAGATTTTCTGAATCCATCGTTTTGAGAAGCTGCAGTTTTCTTTGCTTTGAGGGTGTATATCTTAAGAAAATAGGTGAGTATCTTTTCATTAAGAAGAATAAGAATTGGTCTTCAGTTCAAATCCAATATTAACTCATGATTAATCATTTTTAACCTTTTGGATCCGGGCTGTTCATATAGAAATTTTTCTTTCGACCCAGGTAGTACGACAGTTGAACCACAGATTTCTTTTCCATTGAAAAGAGAAGGTATAAACTGTCGTACCAGACGTATGAAACCTTGAAAAAATCCCCGGCTCCAAAGGGTTCGAGTGAAAATCTCAACCCCGTCCTCTAAAAAAAGAAAGACTTGCGGTACAGCATGTGTACCGCCCGGCTCCTAAAGGTTAACGAATTCTAAGGGGTTTTTTTTCAATGGCAGGTACATGAGATAAGTAAACACAGTTCTGAGCGATTGACAACACGATGAAATTGTCGACTATTCCGCTGTTTGATAATGTTGCCCAAGGTGCACCACTAGGAGATAGGTCTTTGCCGTGCCCCACAGTTTCTAAGTGAGAGTCTTAATTTTTCAGAAAATGCCTAAATAAGTCCTCAAGTAAAGCTGAAATACTTTTCTATTTTAATAATTACGGAAAATTTACTCAGTATATAGACAAACCAATCATCCTGAATGACTGACTTACCCAATCTGAAATTTAAGTAACTTGTGGGGATTTTGTTATCGCTGATCGACCGTACCTGCTCGATAGTAAGCTTTTTCTTTTTTTTTAATTTTAACTCCTGTCCTCTCTTTCAGCTCAAAAGAAATATATTATTCACTAACTAATACGTTTTAACATTTATCGTTAAAATATTCGAAGCCATTGATCTGTAAATTCATATCAACAGTTTAGTTTGTACTTTGAAAGTAGTGCAAGGTTGAATTCTTCTGTTCTTAATAATTGTTTGTTCACAAGATGAGACTGTATTCTGCTTCTTTTACTGCCATGGCTAGTGTGAAAAAAACTACCTTCAAATTTTTCACTTGAATTTTTTGTGGAAGAATTGTGTGTTGCAGTATTTTTTGTATTGTGCTTCTCTTACGGAAACAAGTTTTTGTTAGAAATAAAATAGTGAATTTATTCATTGTGTGCATTTTTTTCTTTCCCTCTCGTGAGTTTAATGCTTTTTGTGAGCTTGGCACATCTTCAGGAAACGCAAATTTTGTGGCCAAAATGGAGTATGTTACATTTGTGGGGAAGAGATTTAATAAATACATTTCTCTTTATGAGAGTAAGGTGAAGAACATATTAGAGATAATTAAATGCCAGATGAAATTGTATGAACAGCAGCTGATAAATCTTAATCTTTATAATTCTATATAAAAATTAATGTATATATCTATGTATGTATGTCCTTTGTAGACTCAAAAACTACCCGTCGGATTTCGCTAAAAATTTCACAATTTGTGTCCTCACTGGGCACACCAAGAAACCAACCAGACAGAAATCTGACAGATAGTTCTTTTTTTTTATTCCAATTTTAGTTAAAACTTCCATATAAAATCTCTAATTTTTTAAAGGCTTTCCTTCATTCAAATCATTAGTCAGTGCTTCATCTCAAGTTCCCCTCAACAGCTAAAAATGCCATCTAATCTTGATATTGTCTTTGCTTCGCATGGTTTTCCGGGTTTCTCTCGATTCAAATAGTTAAGAAATGTTTCTTTCGTGAATATTCACCCTTGAATATATAATACTTCTGTTTTTATTTTTTTTCAAAAGTAGAAACGCATTTTTTTTAGAAAATCATCACAGATAAATTACACATTTGAGTTTGATTTCACGTTGTCCTTCACGACGATTTAACGGGCCACGTTGTCACAAAAAAATTAATTCCTGAATTTCGCATGTTTCATTTAAACCCGCGCGTCGCTGGGCATATCCACTAGTTTTATATATATAAAGATGACGGGCTTTGTTTGTTTGTATGTTTGCTTGTAACTGATAGCTACATGCCCCCACAGCACCTACCGACCTGAAATTTAGCTCAAAATTCGAACATATCCCAGTAAACTGCCCCTCGAACGCCGAATTCTAAATTTCGAGTTAGTTACTTTCAAATTAATTAATTAGTCTAATTTTTGGTGTATCTGACATAATTGAGGGGATAAAACTTCCCCCACCCCATAACATTCTACATCTCTGGAAAGTTTTTTTTTTTCCACTGAAAAAGAAAAGTTTTGGCACGTTTTTCTCCGTTAATTAGAACAGGAGATATTAATTTCTCAAATTTAGCCAATTTTCAAGGCTTTACTCTAAGGCCCCTATATAGACGAGCCGACACTTCAAGATTAAGTTTCACCACTTTGGATCCAGCGCGTGGAATGTTTTTTCAGCCGGTTGATGAATGGTTGTCTTTTCTGGCAAGTACTGCGTTTTGGTAATTTTTACCATGAGCAATGATTAGCGCCACGTGCATTTGGCAAAGCTTGGCAATGCCCGAAACTTTACTCTGGTAACCCTAGCTCGGCAACAATGAAAAATTGAAAGTAAAAGTTAATGAATGGATCCGAAGTGGTCCACCTCAAGCTTGATGCATCGGCCTGTCTATATATCTGCTCTACTTTACTCTATACGCAAAACTGAAACACTAGGTCCATTTTCCAGACAAACTGCTCTTTCTTCAGTGGTTTAAATTTGCATATAGAGTTAGGCCTTGAAAATTGGCTACATTTGAGTAATTAATATCTCCTGTTACTTACTTAACTTGATGTCTTTTTGATTTATTTGGCATATTGTTTTAAACTTTAACAGGACTTTTAGTGAAATTTAAAATTTTGTGAAGCATATTTGAATAAAAGAATATAATAATTTTGCTTCAGAGGGTTGGAGTGAATTTAAATTTATTCATTTTACTTCCTTTACATTTATTGCACGGGCATCGCCGTTCGAGTACCGATAGTTTTATGTAAAAAATGATTTTCAATGACAATATACAGGGTCAGATTAGCCGTTGAAAAGAAGTACCAAATGCTCCAGTGTGTAAGGGGGCAGGGAGGGGAGTAAAGGAAAAAAGTCCCAATTTTTATATTTTTTGAACACAGTTTCTTACGTTACTTTCTCTGTCATATATGCTGATTCCGCTTTCAATTCTTGCCAAAAACAATGAAAGATAATTGTAATTCGAGGAATTAAAGTTAGTCTTTTCAATAAATAAATGATTAAATTTCAATTAATAAAATATTAGTAGTCTCAACTAGGGATGCACCGATAACCAAATGGACCGATTACCGTTTAATCGGTTGTTGATAATCGGCTGAGCCGATTAATGATAAGGGTGATTGTTTTTAATACGACCAATTTCACCGTCACTTTTTTTTTCCTTACTTTTACAAATCTTAGTTTAGAAATAGTACGCAATTTATTTCTGAGATTCTTTTTTTTTTTCATTTTCCTACATTTTCCAAAATAATACCGAAATTTTATCGAATGTCATAGAACCAATTTTCAAATCTTGTCAATAATGTTACATTAACACATTGTTAACTAGAGATAAAATTTAAAAAAGGGTGGGTGGGGGGAGGGGAGTCTGTGGTGAACAGTGCAATTTAGGAACTTTTAATTGAACTTTTCAATTATTAGTAGCAATTTAATTCAAGACTTTTACTCTTTGAAAGTTAGAGGTTATCTAAAAGCACTATGCTAAAGAGAAAAGCATCGACACATGAAAAGCGTTGCAAAATCGTGTATGTGTATATTTAATTTCAAAATACAAGAATTAAATTTATTTAAAACTTCGTATCGAATGTAAGGATAATCATTACTATTAATAAAATTATTCATCATAATTTCTTAGTAAAGGTGTACTTTAAAAGCAATATTAAAAAATAAATAAAATCCGCCGATTAATCGGCCTGATTTTACCGATTATTAATAATCCGCAAAGTGGCCAATATTAATCGGTACTGCCGATTAATCGGTGCATCCCTAGTCTCAACCTGTTAGTTTAAAGGAGTAACTATTAAAAGAAAACTAAACATATTTGAAGGAAGATTACAAACAAATGATGAATCTTTTTGAGGTACAATGCTTAGGGCAACAGTATAATAATAATCCATTTATGCAAATTTACAAAAACCAAGATCTGATTCGTAAATTCGGAAACTCTTCATGTTCCTCATTGCTGGTATATTTATTCTTTCGCAACAATAAATAATAGATTACACATTTTAAACTAAATTTTAAAACAGTAGGTACATTTTGATTCTAACTTTGTTGATTGAAATTAATTCAAAACAATTAGCATTTGGATAACCAATTTCGATTGTCAATTGTCAAATATATTCAAGAAGTATTTCAACAATCTGTTTTTTTTTTTTCTTATGCAATTAATTTTGGAAATTTTCCATATAAACATTTTCTCTTAAACTTGTAAAGTAATTCAATAAATTTGATGTGAATACAAAAATCGCCTACAAATGTGTGCCTACAAAAGGTCTTGGAGCAAAAATAAGTTAATATTTCTTAAACTGTAATTCATTTTGTAAGTTTTCCATAATGTTCTTAGCAATTGTTTGAATCGCCATTTTTAAATATATCCAACCGGTAATATGTTCGTACGTATTATGTGGATGTTCCACTTTCCCAACTTCTTTTTGCCAGTTATCAATTTCTGACATCAAATCAACCAAAAGGTGATTGAACTGCTTGATTACCGAGAGCTTGGATTGAGCCAAATCTTCCTCTACTTCGTCACCTGGCCAACTTGGCAGACCACTGAATTGCTTGCGTTTATACTGGTTAAAATCAGTTGAACTGTCGAAACTAATAAAAATTTTTCTTTCTTTTCTTAAAGATAAGCAATATTTGTTACTCTTCAGAGGAACAACGTTTCTTTTCTCACTGATGTCCATAGAATTTTTACTTTGTGCATGATTCTTTCCTCCAGATTTTCTCACAGAGATTTGTTTCTTCAGACTATGTTTAGGACTCAACGAAATAAATCCAATTTTGTGGCACTTGATCCACGTGTTGCATTTTAATTTTCCATTCATATTTTTAGTCTCAACAGCTGCTTTAATTTTTGTTGCTGGACTCTTTGAAGCCAGTTGTTTCAAAAAGGTTGTGTCTTTTAATGCGTGCACAGATTTAGTTTTGCTTTCGAAAATGTACGATGTTTCTTTCCTGGCGGTTTTTGAACAATTGCTACCTTTTTTATGATTTGTAGGAAGTAAATTGTTGCTTTGCCTTCTGTTCAGATGCAAATGATATTCTTTCAGAAGCCTCAGTTTCGTACCAAATGCTTCATTTGGAACCTTCAGAACATTAAACGGTGGTATCTCATTTCTATATTTTGCTTGCACATAACTTTTCCAGTCGCTCAAGCTCAAAAACCGAAAGACTGACGATCCATCCGAATTTATCATTCTGTTGGGCAGACCACATGAATAGCTTAACATTTTAACTGGCTGCAAGTTGAGAACCTCTTCACTCACAAATTTTGGATTGATTAAACTGTCATTGCTGTTTTTAATATTGATGTAACAACCGGAATTCAGGTAACTGTCTTGATACTGATACTGCGTCCTTGCGGATAGTGGAGGACCATATTTCCACATATGCATCAGTTCCCTTTCGTTTTGGTAAGACTTAGATTGAGGAGGTAAAGAACTAGGCTGATGTCCAAAAGGGTTCGAATTGTCGCTTCTAAAACTTACTCCTCGGTGAATGGGAGTGGCAACATGTGCAAATGTGTTACGAACTGGTAGGGTTTCTTGTTTACTTGTTACTACTGGCAAATAGACTAATTTCCTCAACTCTGGAACTTTATTTCTAATGACATACGGTTGAGACTGTAAAGTGTGCAAGCTGCTTTTCCTGTTCATTGGCATCATCTGACATTCAATGACACTTTTCGACAGCATATCCGTTGTGGCCGATGAATTTGCATCCATTCTAGTAGGTTGTTGCTGTTTGACGAGATATCCTCTACAACTTCCATTTTCCGGGCTTTTAAAAGTATTGCGCCTGCTCGGATCTTCGTTGAAATTGTTGCTAACTGCAGAAATTCGAAGTGGTTGTGATGCGCCGTTCAAGCTATAACTTTGCAGGCTTGAAAGATGATTTATGTGTAAATGAGGAGGTGGGATTTTATGGATAGTCAGCTGGAAAAGAGAAAGAAACTGGAGTAGTCAAATTTCAATTACAGAAACACTTAAGACACAGTGATCAACATTGCTTTTTCCAAATCATCGTATTGCAATTTTGAGAAAAAAATTAAATAAAAAGATTATAATAAAAACCTTTTATTGCTTTACAACATTTGTCGCTCTTGATTTTTGCAGAAAATGTTAGGAACACATTATTAATGAATGTTAGGTAATAGTTGAAAAGAGACAGTGGCGAATTCTAGAGATGAGCTATGGAGCTGCAGCCATATAAGAATATTTAAAATTTCTGTTTAAGGACTTCAATTTCTATAATTTTCCACTAGAAGAGTTTTCCTCCTTCTAATAGCGTCATCTAAAATATTTCACTTTTGGAACTTCAATTTCGAAAAATCTGGAAAGTTTCCGAACCCCAACCTTTTCCTTAACGCCATCAAAGATGAGCAATAATTGCGTTTTTAAGACAATGCAAATGTACCGCACCCGTATCCAGTCCTCTAACCTCTTCAAAAGTTGCTTATAATTGAGTCTTTTAGACTTTAGTTCCGAACAAATTCCGAGAAAGTGTCTCTCTCCACATAATGAAAGATGGTCTAAAATTTCATTTTCATGACTTCAATTTTAAAGAGTGTGCGAAAGTTTCCCTTCATTAAAGATAACCTGCTATCGTGTTTTACGAACTTTAGTTTTGAAAAAATTTCGGAGGAGTCTTCCTCTTCCTCAAACTTCCACATCATCAAAGCTCGTCTAAAATTTCATTTTTAGAGTTTCAATTTTGAAAATTTTCCACGGACATTCTTCAAACACAAACCCTTCTCCTATAACGAGAGTTTGAGTACGAAACAAGCAAGGCAGCAGTGTTAAATACTGTCTGTCCATGAGAGCCGCGCCTGGCACTTAGCGAACAGTTTCACTTTAAAAAGGGCAAATGGGTTGTGGGTGATAACTTTCAGAAATTTCAATTTAAAACTTGCATTTTTTATATCCCTTTCACTTTCACCAGGGTCGTATTTAAGGGGTGGGTTTTTAGGGTTCAAACCCCCTCCGAAATTTTCAAAACTATTACAAAAATGCTTTTTATGGTTTCTCACTGAAAAAATTATTGTTGCTACTTTAATTTTCTTATTTACTTTGAAACTGCATTTGAAAATGAAATTATCACTATTGAATAATTGCACAAATTAAAGAGCTTTTACTGCAATATTTATTTTTATTGTAGTTATTGCAAAGATAATTTCTTAACACTACATCTTTCCCTTCGAATTTTTAATACCACTAAAAAGAACACTAAAATTCTTCAAATTTATAAGTACTAAACTCTATATTTAACACATCTTAAAAGTGTCGTAAGAGAGAAATTTCAAAATTGCTCCTTCGAATGCGCATATACACGGTGTCCACTCCTATCGTGGCCCAATAACTAATTTCTAAGCCGCGCGTTAGAGATAAGCATATAGTTCATTTAGGAAAAGATCTCTAAATTACGAAAGGAATTTGGGCTACAAAATGTTTTTCAAAAAAAGAAAATTTTGAAAGAGTTACGAAATTTTAATTTTAATACAGCTCTCCAATCGTATCAATCATATTTAGTAAAACATTCTCGACATTGTAACGTTTAAAACTAAAAAAAAATCACTCTTCTACGACAAAAATTGACCGAGTTATGACATTTTGAAAAATCAAGATTTTAAAGGATTTCGCATACGGTCCCTTAAGCGATCTCTCGATGACGTCATGAAATAATGCAAAATCTTGATTTTTCAAAACGTCATAACTCGGTCAATTTTTGTGGTAGAACAGTGATTTTTTTTAAGTTTTGAACGTTATAGTGTCAAGAATGTTTTTCTAAAGATGATTAATAGGACTGGGGGGCTGTATAAAAATTTAAATTTCGTAACTTTTTCAAAATTTGATTTTTTGAAAAACATTTTATAGACCCAAAATTCCTTTCGTAATTTCGAGATTTTTTCCTAAATAAACTGTATGCTTATCTCTAACGCGGTTTAGAAATTAGCTATTGGGCAACGATAGGAGTGGACACCCTGTTTTAGTAAACTCATCTCTCCAGACTTGATTTTATTGACGTAATAGATTTCACGAGAAATAAGTTTGGTAAAACCCTCCCCGAAACTAACTTCTGGTTACTGCCCTGCTTTTGACTATTCAACTAAACCATGTATTAGAAATCAGAATCATTCCACGTTGTTTGATACGGTTCAAAATGCTTTCTATTATTCTTCCCCTAATTGTTATCTCACCTAACACCCCTATTTTGGTAAGATCATAGCGAAGACCCGACGCATATCACGCATGCGTAAATGCGCGGAATGTTTTACCTAAGAAGATCAGACAGTATGAGTGTGTGGTACATTCGAAAATAAAATTCATTAGATTAAAGTACCCTGGATGGATTTCATCATCATGCTTACCAGTGGCGTAACTATGGGGGATGTTTTGGAGACAAACCATCCCCCCCCCCCCCCCGAAACGTTGGTCCAAAAAATGCGAAAATGAGATGAAAAAATATAAAAAATCCTAGAATGAAAAAGTACGATTTTCCTGTGAATATCATAGTGTTACAGACTTCATTGCCACCCCTCCCCTTCCCACAACCATTAAGGATCGTCTTTTTTAGGAAACAAATGTCAAAAGTTTCCGGGAGTAGACCTCCAAACCCTCCATATTATCATCGAAATTCGTCCGAAATTGCGTTTTTGGAGCTTAAATTTCGAAAAAATCCCTTGGAAGAATTTTCTGTAGCCTATCATTTTCTTTCACATTATTAAAAATGCTCGACAATCGTGTTTTACTAACTGAGTAAGAGATCGAACATCCTCTCCTGGAACATCACCAAGATAGTCTAGAATGGAGTTTTTAGAAGTACAATTTATGAAAATTCCCGGGGGCGAACCCCCGGACCTCCCTTTCATTTTTCTGCAGTAATATTTCTTAAGACTACAGCACAATTCTAGTGTCAGAGGTTGTTACTCTTTGAAAGGCTGTCCGGTAAATACGCATTTTCAAGTGTATACTATTTATGTATACGCATGTGGGGCTGCTAGAGCTCCAGTCTGGTAGTATAAAAAAAGGGGTGCCCCTCCCCCCTCCGCCGTTTTTTTAACCTCGTGACAACTTGAATATAACCCCCCCGCCCCCTGAAACCAACGAGTAGTTACGCCACTGATGCTTACCATGCATTTGGATTGAATCATGTTATGCTGCAATCCCTTTTGTTGAATTTTCGTTCCAAGATGCTGCGAATGCAGCTCGTGCCTCATGTGAGGCTGATCAGTGGACAATGATGGTCGATAAGCAGGTATCCCAACAGCTCGCATGTGAGCTGTGCAGCCTTGGCTTCCCTCGGCAAAGTCCGTGGGGACCTCCTGGTCTGGGCTCTGCTCGTATGTCCTGTGAATGAGCCTCGTATTCTGAGACGTCGTAGCACGATGGGGAAAGAGATCTTTGGTCCAGTCTCCGTGTGCTTCGGGGAAAAAATCGCTCTGGGGATTTTCAAAACAAGAGCTGGGCACTACGCCTCCTATTATTGAAAAGGTGAAAGGAAGATTCTCAGAATGAAATAATACTTTGGCAACTCTTTTAACAAACGTATCAAACAATGGGGGAGTTTCTGAAATTTCAAAAGTATTTTTTTCTGAAAGAACATGCTTCAAAACATAGGAATTGACCATTTTTTTATTTTTTGACACAGTTATATATTTTTTATGAATTATTTTAACCGGTGCGCAGATGCTATTCCGAAAAAAAAAAACATCTGCGCATGACGTCAGTGGTGCACGTAAGCGCGAAAGCTAATTGGTTGTAGTGAGATGACGAAGGTCGTGACGTCACCGATTCCTGCGATTGGACAAGTCACAAAAACCACGTCCCGTTTTCAAGGTAGGGTATTTAAAAAAATGAATAAAAAATAAGCTGTTGGGAAAATTAAAGTATTTTCCGGGCCCATGTTATTTTTTTATATCATTCTATCAATTTCAGTAACAAAAAGTAGTACTTTTGACTGAAGGAAACTCCCCCATTGTTGCACTAAACACCCTGCAATAAATTCTCCAAATAAGTTAGATTTTCGTTTTATCGCATGAACTCCATGAAGAACATGGACTCTACTTCTATACATGATGCGATGCTATTAAATTTTTATCTATAGGGTCATTCCATGAAAATGTCAACCTCAGCCGAAGGAAAAAAAATACCGAAGTGAAAAAAGTATAAAAAAATAAATGAATAAATACATAAATAAAAATCATACAACATA
This sequence comes from Uloborus plumipes, assembly GCA_038373865.1. Taxonomy (NCBI): domain Eukaryota; kingdom Metazoa; phylum Arthropoda; class Arachnida; order Araneae; family Uloboridae; genus Uloborus; species Uloborus plumipes. Next base: position 105,996 of record JAXGGA010000950.1, read on the forward strand.
AGAAGTTAAAAAAATTGAAAAATTATTGTAATTATCACTGAGATTAGCCATAATAAATAGTTTGTAGTGTGTTTACTGCTTGTTATTGGATGGTTACGTTAGTCACGTTACGTTAGTCGCACTCCATCTTGAGTAAAAGTGACACTTAAGACTAAAAAATATTAAGATTTTATAAATGTGTTTTATGTTTTTAAAAGCCAACTTTACACATTTTTCAAATTTATCATTCAATTTTTAACACTTGCTTAACTTTGAGAAATTTTTGCCTCACAACAGGAGCATTCATTTTCAGGGTTGCAAAAATGTGACGTTAGTCACACTGCCATTTTGGTTGAAAAAGTATCTACTGTCAGTCATTTTGTTTTAAATTCTTAGCAGAAATGATACATAGATACCATGTACATTGTAAATCCACCAGCATAACTAAAAAATATTTTTTATCCTTTAAGTTACAAGTAAACACAGTTACAAAATCAGCTCTGAATGTTACGTTAGTCACTATGGAATGACCCTATAGTATTTTTTTTGGCTGCGGACGAGATTCATTGTTTAATACTTTGCAAGTCGGAATTTATCTCAGCAGAGTGAAATTATAATACGACCTCTCCCACAAGATGAGGCGTTGGTCTTGAGAATGTTAATTTCTTTCTGGGGAGCTTGGTGAAAGAGGAACTTGACTGGTGCTTCTTCTATTACTTGTCTAACCTTGTGTTTTATGAAAACTTAGCCCAAGCTCCTCCCTCTCGTGTTGTCACTAACCCTTTATAATGCTCTAAATTCAAAAAAAAATTTTTCGCCAAATTTTTCACCAACTTGGCGTCCCCTGCATTGAAATTAACACTGATTTACCCCAAAAAAGGGGTAAAACACCCCCTTGGGAACATTCAAATGCAACCACAAGGGGAGGTGCACAACTAGACCACCCTCAGAGCCTACATACCAAGCTAGAAGCTTCTACGGCATATAGTTTTTGAATTATGCGACACACATACATACGGACGTCACGAGAAAACGCGTCGTAATTAACTCGGGGGTGGTTGAAAAGGATTTTTCGGCTGCTTGTATGTTGGTAGGTACATATGCACGTGCTGACAGGTCGAAAAAACTACTGAACATTCATTCGGGGGTGAGCAAAATCGAAATTTAGACTCAAATTTGAGTGATTTTTTTTTTCGCGATCACAATACTTCCTTTACTACGTAAAAAGAAGTAAAAACAGTTTAAAAAAATCTGATATGGGTCCCACACTACTTCCTTTTACGTGTAAATTTCTTTGTAGATGCCTTAGTGTTAAAATAGTGCTAGTAGTGAGCAAGATAGCAATTTGAACATTAACACCCCTAGTTTGCCACGAAACAATGAAAACAAATGTTTTACAATGATTCATTTTCTAAATATCGCCGATTTTAACATCATTCAGTGGATTTTTCACGAAATATCGCCATAGCGCCAAATTGAACCCAAATTCAAAAATTATTTTTTTCGCCAAATTTGTCGCCAAATTGGCGATATGTCACCAAGTTGGCGTCAAACACTTGGCGACCAAAAGCTTGGCGACATATCGCCAAGTGGTCGCGCCAATTCATATCACTTGAGTCTGCATTGAAATTAACGCTGATTTACCCCAAAAAAGGGGTAAAACACCCCCTTGAGAACATTCAAATGCAACCACAAGGGGAGGTGCACAACTAGACTATCCTCAGAGCCTACATACCAAGCTAGAAGCTTCTATGGCATTTAGTTTTTGAGTTATGCGACCCACATACGCACATACGCACATACAGACGTCACGAGAAAACTCGTCGTAATTAACTCGGGGGTGGTTTAAAATGATTTTTCGGCTGGTTATATGTTGGCAGGTACATATGCACGTGCTGACAGGTCGAAAAAACGACTCAACATTCATTCAGGGGTGAGCAAAATCAAAATTTAGACCCAAATTTGAGTGGTTTTTTTTTTCGCGATCACAATACTTCCTTTACTACGTAAAAGGAAGTAAAAACGAATTTTTCAATGACTGCTGTCAAGAGCGAATGCGTCGCGCAGGTCAGCTAGCAATTCTTATTCTCTCATCAAAACGAATTGTCGATAATCGAAAATACTTCCGAACGACATATAATTTTCTGATGAGAGTGTAAACTCATACTATATTCTATTAATGAAAGAATCGGCACAAGAAATTGCACATTTTCGAACTCCTTGCAAAAATTTAAAAAAAATCTTACTGTGAGGTCAACTTTCTGTTACCTGTTTCGGCATCGAGGACGTGGTACAGTGAGCCAAGTATTTCTTTCGCTTCAGTTGTCGGTATTTCAAAGGTATCGGAAGAAGTCGGGAGTTGGCTGATTGAAAAAAAGTTGGATTTAAAGTGTTACTTCGCTATATTTCGTAATTACTTCTTGGTTGTGTTAGAAAAACAGTAAAAGCATCTTTCACAAACATTCGCAATTTCGAAAATAACGAGAAATTAAGCATTTCGTTGCAAAAATCATACAAAGGTAAAGCACGCACTTATATGCAATCAAACAAAGTACACTCCAAAAAAAAAAAAAAAAACTGATTTTTTGATTTATACTACACGTGTGGTTCAATATACAAGGCGGTCCGAAAGTAAGCATAGTCCCCGTAGTGGGCCGGTCCCCAGAGATGTTTGGTCGTCCGCGGTAATAAAATTATTAAGTAAATGATATTCTACACGACATTTTTACTTGAATTTTGTGATGATTTTTAAGTTTCCTAGGGTTATTCTCAAATATTTATTCACTTGTGCATAGTGTCTGGATACTTATTTTTAAATATAAACATTTTTTGTGACAGCTCTGTAATACTAAGTAGTTTTATTTATTTATTGTAAAAAAAGGGGGGGAGGGTCCAACTGCTTTCGAATCGTTTTTTTTTTCAATGGAAAAATAATTAAAAACAAGAAGTTCTGTCAAGAACTAAACGAGACTACTTTCCCTTACATCGACATCGGCATTCTAGCATCTGATCATTATTTTCTTGATTATCTGGGACTAAAAATTATGTCAAACATACCTTTTTAGCACTTAAAGCTGATTTCTAAAAGCAAAATATACCCTCTCATCAGATAAAATAGACACATAAAAAGTAAATAAATGAATAAATAAAGTTTTGTCGCACCTTTTAAAGAATGTAACTGTTACAGTTTTTCCGTAAAAAAATTCCTCAATTGTTTTCAAAAAAAAAAAAAAAATTAAAAGTACAAAGCACATCAAAACACATTTTATCAAAGAAAGAAAAAAAAAGAAAAAAAAAAAACCTCGTCCGTTGATAAAATGTCTCGAATTTCACTTTTAATCCGTTGCCAGTTGTTAAATATAAATAAAGAATAAAATGCCCTTGTGAATGAAAGATTTTTATTACAAAAAAAATCGTCTGCCAATAATAATAATAATAATAATAATAAATAAATAAAATAAAACAAATGAATAAATAAACAAAAAATCGTCTGCACAGTCAGTCATTATTTTCTGAGCCTGCATTTCCGCCATGTTTGCGGAGTCGGAGTCGGAATCAGAGTCCTCACAGAAGATTATTCAGAAAAGTACTTTACAAACATTACTTATCAAAACCATTTTCTTACTAGGTTAGTTTGAAGGAAATCCGACTTTAAGTTCAGGATCAACATTCAACTTAAATTCCCCGTAGGCGCTAATGTTACATTTTTTTCTGAAAGCATCGCGGGACAGGTTGTTTGAACGGTTCAAAGTTGAACCAAAAATTTTTCAAATCGAAAAATCAAATATAGGAATGAGCTGTACTCGGCGAGATCTTTCCAACAAAAAAAAGTTTGTCCAAATCGGAATGTTCATTCAGAAGTTATTAGGTGGGGAAAGGTTGCTTGAACGGTTCAATGTTGAACGAAAAAAGTTCAAATTGAAAATTTAAATACAGTAATGAAGTATCCTTGCTGAGATCCTTCGAACGAAAAAAAAGTTTTATTTAAATCGGACTGTTCACTCAAAAGTTATTAGGGGTGACAGCTTGCTTGAGCGGTTCAATGTTGAACAAAAAATTGTTCAAATCGGGAATGTGAATACGGGAATGAAGCATCCTTGATAAGAAAAACAAAAAAAAGTTTGTTCAAATCGGACTGTTCACTCAAAAGTTAGCATCGCGGGACAGGTTGTTTGAACGGTTCAAAGTTGAACGAAAAATTGTTCAAATCGAAAAATCAAATATGGGAATGAGCTGTACTCGGCGAGATCTTTCCAACAAAAAAAAGTTTGTCCAAATCGGAATGTTCATTCAAAAGTTATTAGGGGGGGACAGACAGACCGACAGACCGACCGACCGACCGACGCACAAATTCCCCATCTCAATACCGTACTTTCAAATTTTTAATTTTTCGATATTCATTTCACCTTTTTATTTTTTTAACTTGGCGATATTTTTTGGACTTGGCGATATTTTTTTTTAACTTGGCGATATTTTTTGGACTTGGCGATATTTTTTAGATGCATTAAGCTACTTTTAATACTTTTTTCGTCTTCCTTTTGTTTTTAACGGGAAAGTAGGCTAAAAAGAACTTGATGGGTCCACCAACAATTTTCAAAATGTTTTGCCAGTCCTTGAGTCCAAATTTCAACAGAAGAACGCACGGAGATTTTAAAAAATGAAAAAAAAAAGGAAAGAAAAAAATAATTAAATCCAAAAATCAGAAACACATCAAACTTTGTGGACTGACACACTGCAAAAAGTGGACTGTTGTTTTTGCAGTATAATACTGGCAGCCGAGGTTCCAATTTAAAACTGTTAGAGCAAGGCTTCACTAGATAGCGTTTTATACAGGCTGCTTCATTTGATCAAAATCCTTGGGATAAAAACGGATGCATGTCGCCTAGCGACATCTATCGAATTTTGTGGTAACTAACATTATAAACAAATCAGATAATAAAAGACAAAATTAAAATTTAATTTGTTGGCGACAATTTTACAATTTGGCATTCAATTCTATTTTATTATATTTTAACGTCATTTAATAGCTTGTTCGATTTGCTGGTTTATTCTGCATTTTAACGGCTTGTTTTAATTAGTTAGCGAATTATTTTTCATTTTAATTGATTCTAATTATAATTAAACTATGAAACGACACTGGCACCGCAGAGCGATAAATGGCGATTTTGGAACGATAGTTCCATCAAAACTTTTGATGAGTTTAGATTATCAAATTAATTTGTTTGGCGAGTTTTTTAACAAGAATTCTCACATTATTTCGCAGCTTTTTTTTCAGTTGGCCCATTATTTTACTTTCAAGTATTAAACGTATGTGTGAAATTAGAAACAAAAAAGGGAAGATTTCGGTGATTGGAAGTCTGGTTATCTTTCCCTATTGGCGTTAAATCTTTGTGGCCAATTTATGAGCGAGGGAAATACTTCCTTCGCAAACATAAACTAAAGAGCAACAAAATAAAGTAATTATCGCCAAAAATTTGGCAACCACACCAGATTCCCAATTATCGAAATATTATCAATGTGTGAAATTTAACATAAAAAGAACATTACCTTTTAATGTTGTGTAAATGAAAAAAAAATTACATTTGGTCGTCGTAATATTGTAGTTTTGTTTATTTTTTTCGTACTTGTATTGCTCTTTAGTACTAAGCGATTATATATGCTCATTTCGTTGTTACTAAAGAAATTAATATGTTTTGTTGTCAATCGTCTTTCCGTTGAACACCAATCGCTTCATTGCAGGGCATTCATTCTGGGGCATCAAAAGGAAATGTCTCTGCGAATAGATTCGCCATTTATCGCTCTGATGGGTCAACGCTATCAAAATGAACATCTGAGCTTTTGCGTAGCAATTAAGATCGTGTGAGCAACAATAATGAAACTAAATAGTAAATAGAACAATCTTATTTCATTGCTACATTTTTACTTTCTTCTATATCTAATATATAGAAGAAAGTATTGGTTTCGTGAAAATTTTCGAATGTCGAATTTTGACGGATTTGCACGTTTTGAGGTGCGCTGAGTCCATTTCGACCATTTTTAGAAAATGTCTGTCTGTCTGTCTGTGTGTGTGTGAGTCTGTATGTGTGTGACCAGTTTTTGTGGCCGCGCTAGAGCAAAAACTACTGAATGAAATCGAACAAAAATTTTTTCACATATGTACCACCATGTGAACTGGTGCACCTGACTTTTTTTAGCGAATTCCTCCAAGGGGGGTGGAGCAATCGCACGTGTTCTGCGCGGGGGTGATTGCTATATCTCAGGAAGTAACTGGCGGAATCAAACGAAAATTGGTCCATAGATAGACCCTACTGAGTACAGGTGCTGATTCAATTTGTTTGTCAATATCTCCAAGGGGGGTGGAGCAATCGCACGTGTTCTGCGCAGGGGTGATTGCTATATCTCAGGAAGTAACCGGCGGAATCAAACGAAAATTGGTCCATAGGTAGACCCTACTGAGTACAGGTGCTGATTCAATTTGTTTGTCAATATCTTGAAGGGGGGTGGAGCAATCGCACGTGTTCTGCGCGGGGGTGACTGCTATATCTCAGGAAGTAACCGGCGGAATCAAACGAAAATTAGTCCATAGGTAGACCCTATTGAGTACAGGTGCTGATTCAATTTGTGTGTCAATATCTCAAAGGGGGGTGGAGCAATCAAAAGTGCTTATTTTGTCACTGCACCTACTGTATCTCGGGAAATATTGCTGCGATTTGAATGAAATTTGGAATAACACTAACCCAATATGGAAGCAAGCATCGATTAAATTTTGGCGCCAATCGCCCCAGGGGGAGGGTGGGGTGATTTTTGCGCTTAGTCAACAATGCGAAAAATTACTTCATTAAAAAATCGCTTTCACGCTATTTAATTATCAAAACAGCTGAAAACTTTCAATGATTTGAAATTTTTAACTGTTGCCAATTTCTTTTTACTAACAAACAAAATGTTTGCAATTTATCTAAACAAGGCTTTTGCAATGATTTCCAATTTCGCTCATTGATTCTGCATTTGCAGGGTTATTACGATAATTGGGAAATTGGCGCTGTCTCCAACTACTCGGGCGAGTACGTATTTTATTTTGTAACCGGAATTCATAAGATAGATATAGAAGAAAGTTTCGTGACGGCCACGACAGCTAGTTATTTATCGGCTGCGAATTTAAGCGTATATTTTATTAATGCAGAGATGTCAAAATTGAACACCATTGCTATATGTTGCTAATTCGAAGAAAGTAAACAATAAATGAATGTCGTATGACTGAATCATGAGCTGCGACCAACTTTACCTGAAAAGGGAATTTATTTCCCCTAAAAAGCAGTACTAATAAGGCCTTCGGCATCAATTCACTCTGTACTCCACTTCAGTAAACTATATCAATATTTTTTAACCCTTAAAGATAGGATGAACATCACTTTTTACAGCAGAAACAACGTGCTAATAAATGTAAACAAACATTTGGATGGTCCTCATTCAGCGCTCTCTAGCTGGCAAATCTTTACCATTGATGTTTTGAGTAATGAAGCAGCCTGTATAAAACGCTATCTAGTGAAGCCTTGGTTAGAGGGACAGTGATAAACTGTGAAACTAGCAATTTTACACTATTACTGTAAAGTTAGAAATTTTAGTTTACTGCCGTAAAATTTAGCAATATTATTCTGTAAAAACAACAGTATAATACTGGCAGCAGAGGTTCCAGTTTAAAACTGTTAAATTCACAGTAATAAACTAAAATTAGCAATTTTACAGTTTATTACTGTAAAATTAGCAATTTTAGTTTAGTGCTGTAAAATTCGTTATTTTACAGTTTAGTACTGTAAAATTCGAAATTTTTACAGTTTATTGCTATAAAATTAGTTGTATTATGCAGTCGAACTCGTTCATAACGAGAACTCGGACTCAACGAGGGAAACGATAATATTTGGTTGGATCAATATTAAGTCTGTGGAACAGAATTCGTTTATAACGAGCAAGACCCGGTTTTAACGAGCAATTTTTTTTTTCTGTCTCGCAGTCTTTTTTTCTCATCTTTCTAGTCGTATTCCTGTCTTATTTTTTTTTCCTCTGCCATTCAATACTTTTGTATGAAAAATTCCACCAGCATTCCAGTGTCAATAGGGAGAGTTCACAAATCCGGCATAACAGGTGGGGCTGATTGTTTACAGAGAAATCATTAAATAAAGAACAGTATTTTATTAAATCAATTGATGTAATTAAAGTAAGTATTAATTAAATTATAAGTAAACTCAATTATTTGACCTCCCAAGCCCTCCGTACTCGTTATAAGCAAGTTCGACTGTACTGCAAAAACAACATTCGTTTTTTACAGTGCACATAATGATGTCCAAGGAATGCCACATTTACCGCTTACTTTAATTTGGACCTCTGTCGCCGAAGGAAGTTGGTATATTCAACAGCACAGCCAGACTTGAATTCACGGGAGCCATTGAAGAGATCGCAGTCCGTCCACACTCGCTTGACCGCGGCGGACGACAGTCTCATCCACAGCGCGTCGGCCTCGTTGGGGTCGACCTCGTTTCTCAGACCCAAGTTCGGCTGCGGCAGGGAGAGCAGCTCCAGTGGCGAGTAGGGCTCAGCGAGTAGCTGGAATGGCAGTTTTGTAGCGTTCGTCATAACGCAGTGGATGAAATAATACAGTGAACTCTCACTTATGCGACGGCCCAAGGGACCAACAGAAAAAGGCGCATAAGTGAGAGAGACGTATAAGTGAACAAGCCTTTTTAATGGACTAAAACGCAACATACCCTAGCAGCACAATCTCATCGGCCGATGATCGACCATTCATCGAAACCCGGTGAAATTCTCATCGGCCGATGATCGGATTTCGATGAGTTTTCATCGGGAATTGCTCCAATATGTCTCATCGGACAAACAGAATCCGAGCAGCAAAATCCGATGAGTTTACGATGAGATTTGGATCAATTTACGAGCAGTGTAGTCCCGTGCCGATGAATTTAGAATCAATTTTGGATGAAAATACGATGTGATTTAGATCAATACGCGAGCAGTGCTGTTCCGTGGCGATGAATTTAGGATAAAAAAAATGATATGATTTAGATCAATATACGAGCAGTGTAGCTCGTGGCGATGAATTAACCCTCCGCGTACGGCTTCCGCGATACGCGCAACATAGTTCCATGGCGATGAATTTTGGAACCTTTTTTTTTTTATTTCCCCCAACCAGGTGCGACTGGCCAACTCCAGCATCGAACCCGGATAATCGGCGCGGAAAGCCAACGCTCTACCACCACGCCACCAAGTCTACGATTAATGAGACCAACACTGCATATTTAATAAAAATTTGAGATTGGGAAAATTTTCATCAGAAAATTTGATTATTACGACCTCTTTCCCATGAAATCTGTAGCGTGGCATATTTTCATCGGGGAAATTTGATTGGAAGTATATAGTTTTCAGAGGAAACATAGCTCAGTTAATTTTCATCGGGAAACTTAATCGGAAGGATATCGCTTTCCGATGAAAAGTAGCTCATCGAAAACCGTGCTCGGATACTGATCGGAACGATGTCATCGTGCGTTACGGGATCTGTTTACGAGGAGTTAGTTGATCGGCCGAGCAAAATCCGATGAGTTGATGCTACTTGGGTAGGTTCTAATGAGAGAATTAATAAGAATATTTGTATAGAAAAGGGACGTATTACCACGGTTTGGCAATTACTGTACGTAACTATAATGATAAAGAGAAAACAAAAATTGTAGCATACCTAATGACAAACTGTTTCCTTTTAAACGATGCATAATAGGTAATTGTCCCTCTCCGAATTCTAGTTCATGCGGAAAAAGTGCCTTCAGTGAGCAATAAAGGCGAAAGATTAAAGAGGAAAGTGAAGAAAAATGCTTATTTTTTAAAGAAAATAAATTACATTTTTTATATTTTAGGGAAAATAAGTGTAAGTGAAATATTTATCTTTAGAGCAATGAATGATACTATCATTATTTTGCTATGGAATATTCTGCGACCATTTAAAATCGTCATATAAGTGATAAAAGCGCATAAATGAGGCGGCGTATAAGTGAGAGTTCACTGTAATAATTTAATTATCGTTTAAAAAACCAAAAAATAGGCTTTCGGAGAGTTTTTTCCTTACAAATATAAAAGTAATATACTTAATACCATTATTAATACTAAAGGTTAAAGTATATTTCATAATACTGTGATTTTCCTCTGATTTCTAAAACTATTGAATGTCCGTTAAGTTTACCTGCACTTATACAATACATCAACATGTAATAAGCATGGGCCGGGTACCTCTGTGGTAGAAACCCAGTGCTTTGGCCGCTAGACCAAAAGGCCTCATGACCCGGCGGGCAAAGTTGGGTTATATGCTCTCTAAGCGTACGCCACAACTATATAGCGTATTGCAATAGTAATCGCAAACAAACATAAATTAAAATATTTTGGAAAAAAAATTAAATCGACTTCAGAACTTCGATCGGCAATTGCTCTAAAAAGAAAAAAAAATAATATTATTCTTTGAACACCATCGATACTACTTTTAAACGTCAGTCTTAAAGTTGGCGCAAAAACACTAAATAGAGTCATACGAAACTATAATTCAACTAAAACTATAAATTTTAAGGAATCTAGGTTCTTTAATCGCATTCGTAGGTTATCGTATTCGCATAATGTAGTTAAACATCATTTTACCTATATTTTTTTGCGCCGACTTCAAAACTGATGTTTAAAAGTAGTATCGATGGGTGTTCAAAGAATAAATTATTTTTTACTTTTTAGAGCAATTACCGACCGAAGTTCGGTCAAGAAGAAATTGAAGTCAGTTCCTTTTTTTTTCTAAAACTATTTTTATTTTATTCTTTTTAGTGCAAATGTACTTCGGAAATAAGGTGATGTTTTCACTCTACGAAACTTCACCTAATTTTCTCAAGTAAATGATCCATAAAATGATTTATGTAAGGAGAAAAGAAAAACTATTAAAGCGTCTAAAATTTTGGTACTGAAAACTAATCCTCGTTATTCTCTGGTATTTATTTGTGTGTTAGTTTAATCAAAGTCATAGTACCGTAAAATGGGGTGAATCGGAACACTTTTCAGCTTTAATTGTAAAAAAAGTAGTTAAAAGATTTTATTTTAATTTGATTTTTTGGGTAAAAACTTCGGTCTTGCTTTGCTTTTGATATTCCAAGCAAAGACAAAACATTTCTAACAGTTATTATTCATATATATAGGAATTTAGGGGTGTTCCGAATCACCCCGCTGATAGGGGTCAATCGGAACACATGTTAAAATTTTTATTTTTTTTTTCAATTTAGCCTGTAATAGGTCTCACAAACATGAGTAATATTGATGGGGGAGAAGAAGAACTGATAGTTACTGTCAAATAAAAGTTTATTTTCTATACCAGTGAAGGTTTATAATTTGTCAGAATTAAAAATAATTTTGAACTTATGAAAAATTAAAATTAATTTTAAGAAATGTTTTTAAATTAAAATACAAAGTTTTAACATAAATTGAAGTCACTCATATCGTCCACAAATATGTACTTGGCCTTAAAACTAGCAGTTGTGGCTTGACTTAAGTTTTTTCATATCATCTTCTGGGATGAACGCTGCCTTTTCTTTAGTTTCTTAAAATCTCTGGGTTTTGGGGATTGTCCTGTAAGATTTTCCCACTTATTCATCACAGTCTGTGTGCTGGACTTTTGCTAGATAAAGTCTGTATGACTTTCTCCCATGTATTTTAGGTAAAAAAGAAGTCTCCTGGAGCAAAAATATTTTTAAATCTGCACTTTTCTGTCATTCTAAGACCTAGTTGCTCACGAAACGAGATAAACAGTAATAAATTCTCATTCTTGTCTTGACTACAGAAATTGGGGTTAGAATCTTGATTTTTCAAACAGTTTCCTTTAAATAACTTTGAACTGGAACAACAGAACCAAGTGTTCCGATACACCTCGCAATTTTTTTTCCTATGTCATTTTTCAGTTTTCTTCATTTTTATGACACAATTTTTTAAAAATGTAAATTTTAATGTGGTATTCAGTTGCTTAGATATATGCATAATTGAAACATACCACTCTTAGGCTTAACTTATAAGGTTTGTACTTGCATATGAAGTTTTGCAGTCTATGAAAATGTGATGTTTTCTAGCATTCCACGTGCAGGCCTCCTTATAAGCCAGTAACGTTGCCAGATTGACAAAAAAAATTTGTTCCTACTTCCTATGATCTTACCTTTCTAAAAAAAAAATCAACAGCGAAAAATACCCAATAGTATATTTATGAAGAATTTCTTTGTACGGTCTGGAAGTTTTGTTCCGATTGACCCCGCTGTTCTTATACACCCCATTTTACGGTAACGGTTTTTTAACCGATTTCAAAGCAATACGAATTTCTCGCCATAGAGATACAAAATACGTGGCCCGTTATCGGTAATCAGCATTAGATGAAGATAAAAAGACCATAGAAATGAATTTCCTTATGTAATCCAGAGAAGCCATCATTCAAAAGTGTCATCATTACGAAAACTGTGATAGCAATTTCTACTTCCCTCGATTTCTGCAGGATCCCGTCATCAAACTCGGACCATGAGACCATGGGATCAAGTGGAAGGTGTACCCTTTCAAACAAAAAAAAAAAAAGATTTTCGGAAACGGCCCAGGCGTCTTCGAGTCATCGTGGATCTCGGTCAATTTTTTTCAGTAATTTTTATGGTTGAGACCATATGGTTGAGACGGTCACTAGGTAAGCACTATACCTGCTCGTAATCTAGAACCAACGGCAGATCTGTATCCATGAGACTGATCAAGGATTTGTTCGCTTTAGCGGCCGACAGGAAGCTCAGGCAAGTTTTCAATAACTTATCCGTGGTCGAGTTCAAGGATAAGTGGCTGTTCGCTGCCGTATGCACTTGAGATAACAAATGGGTGACTCTTTCCGGCCACTCCCCTCCCGATCTGTAAAACAAGCAGAATTGTAGGGGCAAGTGGATAAAGGTAATATGTGACAATTTTTTGAATTTCTAAAAAATCTTTCAAAAAAAAAAAAAAATGCTGCGTTACTTTTTAAACTACGAAAGGAATTTTGGGTCTATTCAATGTTTTTCAAAAAATCAAATTTTGAAAGAGTTACGAAATTTTAATTTTTATACAGCTCCCCAGTCGTATTAATCATGTTTAGTAAAACATTTTTGACACTGTAACGTTTAAAACTTAAAAAAAAAAAAAAATCACTCTTCTACGACAAAAATTGACCGAGTAATGACGTTTTGTAAAATCAAGATTTTGAAGGATTTCGCATACGGTCCCTTCAGCGATCTCTCGATGACGTCATGAAATAATTTTTGTCGTAGAACAGTGATTTTTTTAAGTTTTAAACGTTATAGTGTCAAGAATGTTTTACTAAACACGATTGATAGGACTGAGGGGCTGTATAAAAATTTAAATTTCGTAACTCTTTCAAAATTTGATTTTTTTGAAAAACATTTCATAGCCCAAATTCCTTTAATTTAAAGATTTTTTCCTGAATAAACTATATGCTTATCTCTAACGGTTTAGAAATTAGCTATTGGGCCACGATAGGAGTGGACACCCTGTATAAAGAAGATTTCACTATGAGAACAATACATCTTAACATTCATCATGGCTACTTAGGACAGCAACAGCTCCGCACTTCGCTAAGGCTTCTGGGGAGGAAGAGCGGTGCAGTGACGCAATGCACATGCGCCAAATAAGTATTGGATAACCCAACATATAATTTTCTTACTTAAAGGTGTAAATCTACTATGGGATGAATACTAAAATTAGTAAAACGTGTCATCGCAAAAGATCAAACGGTAAAATGTTCAACAATATAAATTGTGAAAAATTTACTAACTGTCCGACTTTGCTTCAATAGCTTCTTTTTATGACTGTCATAACCTTTGTATCTCGAAACATCCTTACCCCGAATGTTTCTTCTGTCCCGTAAAATTCGAGATAGACGGGTTCTACGTACAGCATAACCCGGTTATAGTGCGTCTCTATCAAATGGATGGACGATCACTGATGTTTTGGTCGAAAAAGCGGACTATATTGTGGAAACGTCAATAAGAGCTATTGGCAAACAAAAATGATCCTCCTCACCGCTATTTTAAGAAATGAATCGTTTGTTATAAGACAAGCACATATTGTTAAAAAAAAATCTGGTATGGACCCCACACTACTTCCTTTTACGTGTAAATTTCTTAGTAGTTCCCTTAAGTGTTAAAAAAAGTGCTTGGAGTGAGCAAGGTAACAATTCAAATATTTACTCCCCTAATCTGCCACGAAACAATGCAAAAAATATTTTACAATGGTTAATTTTCTAAATATTGCTGATTTTAATATCATTCAGTGAATTTTTCGCAAAATATAGCCGATAGCGCCAAGTTGAACACATTCAAAAAATAATTTTTTCGCCAAATTTGTCGCCAACTTGGCGATATGTCGCGAAGTTGGCGTCAAACACTTGGCGACCAAAAGCTTGGCGACATATTGCCAAGTGGTCGCGCCAATTCATATCACTTGAGTCTGCATTGAAATTAACACTGATTTACCCCAAAAAAGGGGTAAAACACTCCCTTGGGAACATTCGAATGCAACCATAAGGGGAGGTGCACAACTAGACCATCCTCAGAGCCTACATACCAAGCTAGAAGCTTCTACGGCACATAGTTTTTGAGTTATGCGACACACATACATACATACATACATCCGCACATACGTACATACGGGACGTCACGAGAAAACGCGTCGTAATTAACTCGGGGGTGGTTGAAAAGGATTTTTCGGCTGCTTATATGTTGGTAGGTACATATGCACGTGCTGACAGGTCGAAGAAACTACTGAACATTCATTCGGGGGTGAGCAAAATCAAAATTTAGACTCAAATTTGAGTGATTTTTTTTTGCGATCACAATACTTCCTTTAATACGTAAAAGGAAGTAAAAAGTACGATGTCATACTTCTTATTACACCCTTGTAACAGACTGTCACAATTTCATGAACTTTCCTCCCCCCCTCAAAGATTGACATCGTTCGTAGACGGCCGTTTTGGTAACAGTTTTTTTTAAACCTAGTTTTTTTTTTTTTTCTTTTTTTTTTGAAAAAAAAAAAAGAAAACTCTCACTGGCCCGCAAAATTTGTCACAAGTTTCCATCTTTCTGACAAAAACGGGTTGCGAAACGTTTAACCAAACAAACACTAAAAATTAGTTTTAGGTAACATTTTCGCATCCTTTCATAAGTTCGTCTTCACTGCAGTGATTTCAATGTTGTAAGAAAAACACATTTACAGCGAAATCGGACAGCGCTGTTCAGAAGGGGAGAAAAAGTAAACACTTTGTTGTTAGCAATGTTCATTATAAAATTTCCATTATTTGCTTCGAAATAGAGATGATTAAAAAGATAACTTGATTTAAAAGACTACAAGAAGTTTCTTGCAGAACTGAAGGAACCTGCTTTCCCGTATACCAACATCGCCATTCTCTTAGGCGGCTTGCGCACCAAGAAAAGTGGGGGTCACGGTAAATGTGGGGGTTCAAAAGAAAAGGGGGTGGGGGTCGAAGACAGTACCTCTAAAGTTTTTTTTTTTTTCATATGGCCATATTATTGAATTTTAACATGAATACGACAGCGAAGTACGAATATTTCGCCTCAAAAATCTACCATACTGGTTGATTTTCATTCATTCTTATTAAAATAACATGAACAAAATCCCATTTTTTGGAATTTTCAGTTTTTATTTTGATAAAATTAATCATTTCACTGAGTAAACTATCATTTTTTACTCGATCATTACTATTTAACCTTGAAAACTGAGGGGGCAAGGCCCCTTAAGAGGAATTCAAAATTTTTCGCTAAAACTTTTGCGTTTTTGTCTTTTGTTAAATTTATTTTGCGAATTCAAGAGCTTTTCCAAAAAAAAAAACAGAAAGAAAGAAATAATCTTAGAAAAGAAAAAGAAGAAAACTAAGATGTTATCTAGTTTTTTCTTCATTTTCAAGCAGTGGAAAAATTGCGGGAAATAAAATTTACTCCACAACTGAAATTTTTAAAATTTGTATACTTTTCGTGCGTTCTTGTGAGGAAAAACTTCTGTAGACGTTTTAATTTTTTTTTCATACTTATTAATATATATCGAAATATACTGCGTCACTTGATGTGATCACAAGCAACAGGGGCAGTGCATTCCTAGAAATATAAATATTCGTTTAATGTAAACACAATTTCATTTTTAATCTTAGTGATATCTATGAATGTAACTGGAGCAAAAAAATAATACACGAAGATTCTGCGGTGCTATTCGTATAAAATATACGGTGTTCACAAGATTCTCCCCCCCCCCAACCCCTCTCAGCGGGAAGTTTTTTTTTTTTTTTTCGATCACGGGGCTCGCAATAATAAGTCCGGCACTCTGGTTTTACATCAAAAAATAAATGAAAAAATTACAAAATAAACCTCTAAAAAAGGATCTTTTTGAATGGTTTTTTTTAATAATATTTTAGGGAAAAATACACTCATAAGTCTCCCACCTTGTAACAAATGTTCACGCGTTTGAAATTTTCCCTGTCTAG
This sequence comes from Uloborus plumipes, assembly GCA_038373865.1. Classification (NCBI taxonomy): domain Eukaryota; kingdom Metazoa; phylum Arthropoda; class Arachnida; order Araneae; family Uloboridae; genus Uloborus; species Uloborus plumipes. The sequence continues at coordinate 122,560 of JAXGGA010000950.1, forward strand.
CCCCTCAGAAGAATATTGATAGTTAATATAATGCACCTTTCCTCTCTAAATAAAAGTAATGGCTACTAAAGCTGTCAGAAATTGAGAAAAGTATAGGGGAGCGTTTATTTTCAAAAAGATTATGGGTGCCGGGATAAACCTTAGTCACATATTTGGAGTCGGGGGGGGGGGTAATTTTACGTAAGAATCAGCAAGTCTGATCTTATACTCGACTGCAACCTTTCTTGACAGAAACATCGTGACGTTTGCGTGACGTTAGCCTATGAAAAACCAGCTAGATAAAACGTCGCAGCCTACTTGGCGAATTAGAGGAGATCGCTGACTGCATATGAGCTCTTATTGGCTTCTCCCGTAGTGACATTGAGTGTCAAGTTAAGTTGCTTTCTAGTATAGAAGCATTTTGAAGTTTTTTTTTTTCTTTGCCGTGCAGTGCAATTAGATTTAGCGCAAAATTTAGCAAGATTGCAAAAGATTGACTGCGCAAAAAAAAATGGTATTCATTTACAAAATTTGCAAAAAAATTCACCTGCTCTGCTCTCCGAATTTGTTGACGCTGTACCGGTCATCATGACTGCTCACATCAATAATTCCGATACTGCTCTTTGCTGTGCAGTTATCATCAGACGTCCTCCTTGCACTTTCTGTGAAGTTAATTTCGTAAAAGTCCGAGTACATCTCCTCATTCTCTTCGTATCTGAAAAATCGTAAGCAAATATCAGTCTTGAAGCCTTCGTATTTTGGTGTTAAAAAAAATTAAAAGTTTTCGAAAAAAGTCAACTTTTACATTAAACTAGAAGTGTTGAGAAAGTGCAGAAGTCTTTTACATTGGATAATTTTACAAGAACTCAAAATATAATATTATATTGAAATTTGGAAACTCTCTTGACCCCGAGGGTCGACCTCATATTTAGATGAATCTGGCGGGTCAGAAAATGTATAGAATTTAAGTACATAAAAAAATCATCTTTGATTGAATTAGGAGAAAGCAAAGTAAATCTGGATTAGACATATCTCTATTTTAGTAACTCTTCGTATGACAGCCTAATGAGTTACATTATTTTAAAAAAATCAATGACGCACACTTGCAAAGTATAAAGGCACATTTGTTTTTACATAAAATCTTCCCGGAGGACATCAACTGCTACCCCCCCCCCTACAAAAAAAGAGATAAAAATATTCAGTTTAATTTCACTTCAGTTTTCAGTTAGAATTTGATTTCAAATTCGAAAAACAAAAAGAGGAGCCCCCCCCCTACCCCCAAGCCCCTTACAAATCATTCAAAATTATTTTAATTATATCATATTTTGAAACAATTTTTTCGTACTGTCTTTGAGAAATTTATGTGTGAGGTAATTTCTGCAGCATCTTATACTCACTGAAAAAGAAAAAAAAAGAAGCACGGGCCTGACTCAAACGAACATGACTTTTCATTTCTCAATCCTATCTATCTCTATGTATACTTTTCCCTCCAGCGTCCCCTATACCTACCTCAACTCGTGGTTTAACCGGTTGGATGGGGCCCGAAGAGCGCACTGCTCTTTTGATCATAGTCCAGTTCCCCTAGAGGTATCGATTCACCACGATCCATTTTTAAAGTGCCCCAGCGTTAGTACCCACGGGGGGAGCTAACGGGCTTCAACCCCTCCCAGAAACATGAAACAAACCTCCTTGACAAGAACAAAGGGAACTTTTCAGGAGAGTTATACAATTAGGCAACATTCTCTAGCAAGGGTCTGTCCCTTTCACCCTTCCTACCTTCTCCAAACCTCCTCATCCAAGCCTACCTCCTCATCCAAAAAATAATAATTTTTAAGACTTCAATTTAGAAACATTTTCGGCGGAATTTTCCCGAGCCACTCAACTTTCTATTCTGACGTTGCAAAGGGCTCCCTAAAATTACATTTTTAGAATTTCCAACATGTTGCATACTTGTAAATTTCTTGAGAGGGATGGGGGGAGGGGTCCTTTGAAATGTCATTAATGTTGCCTTTCACTTCACTTCACTTATTGGGCTTCGAGCCTCTACCAAGAAACAATCCTGAAGATATCACGAGGCCCTAGGCCAAATACTTTTAATGGTCCTCCTGTACTGAAGCTTTACAATTTTAGGCATAGAATAAAACAAATTTAGGCATTGACTACAGCAATTTTAGCCATTTTGGGGCCCCTAAATTGTGGAGGCCCTAGGCCGCGGCCTAATTGGATAATTCAGTAATCAGGCCCTGCCTACACTGTGCCCCAGCCTCCATTAATAAAGACGGTGGATCGACGTACCTGTAGTCCCCGTAGGCCGCGAGCCTGCTGCCCGGGATGACGCCCCTGACGGCCCCGACGATCTCCTCCACGGTGGGTCGTTCGACGGCGATCCAGGTCCGGTGGTGCGCGACCCACCCCGCCGCGCAGGTGGCGCGGAACGGGTCGCCCGCCTCCGTCCAGGCGGGGCTGCTCCAGAGGGAGAGGCTGCAGATGGCTGATTCGCGGAAGCTGTGCTGCGGCTCTGCCATTTCTCTATACCTAAGGCGATGATGCACTGCTCAAAATGACTGTTGTTTTTACAGTATAATACAGCTAATTATAATGTAACAAACTGTAAAAGTTGCTAATTTTACAATAACAAACTGTAAAACTGCTACTTTTACAATACTAAACAGCAAAATTGCTAATTTAACAGTTTATTACCGTACATTTTACAGTTTTAATCCATTTATGCCCAATAGCCTAAAAACGGGACGCTTGTTAGTTACTGCATACAAAAACCTGTAATGGGTATATACTTTTACTCTAAAACTGTTTTTCACAAGTTAAATAGTCCTTCTTCTTGAGAAAACCACTTAGAGCCACTAGTTGGACATCAGAGTTTATTTATTGACAGCTATTTTCAGACATATCAGTCAAGCATCGATCCAGCATGGGTAGCCGCAGAAAGTAATTTTGTTTTTGTGAACTTATTTTTCATAAAATTAAACTATTTTAAAATGATTTGCTTAAAATGGATCACAGATGCCTTCTGTCATGTTACTTTGCAAAAGTAAAAGTCAAGTAAGGTCGTTTTTTGCTCACATATCTGCAAAATATCCCATAAATAGGACGTTAAATAAGTTAACAAATATAGCAACGGCGATCTATTTTTACGCCTAAAATGTATGTAAACCATCCCAAGTAAGAGTTTTAATCAGATAAAAATTGAAAAAAAAAAATGTTGAAAAAAACTTGGGCATAAATGGGTTAAACTGAACCTCTGCTGCCAGTATTATGCTGCTGTTTTTACAGTATAATGCAGCTAAATTTTACAGTAAGAAACTGTACAATTGCCGGTTTTACAGTTTATTAAAGTGCAACTTACAGTTTTAAATTGGAACCTCAGCTGCCAGTATTATACTGTAAAAACAACAGTTCTTTTTTTGCAGTGTGGAGTTGTTAAATCCTTTGCATAATTAAGCCATATCGGCCGTATACACTGCTCGACATTGAAAATGCAACACCAAGAAGGAGGGGTCAGACATTGATGAAATTTGGTAAGGAGACAGAGACAGCATGGAACAATAAGTGATATTTATTTCAAAATAAATAAGCAAGATTTAGAGCGAGGACGGCGTCGGCTCAGTAAGAAGTAGGACCGCGGCGGACAGCGATGCACGAAGAAACACGTCTAGGCATGGAGTCAATAAGCCTGCGGATGGTGTCCTGAGGGATGGCACTCCATTCCCTTTCAACCATTTGCCACAGTTCGTCCTCTGAACGAGGCAGTGACAAGTTCTGCAAACGGCGTCCAATCACGTCCCACACATGTTCGATTGGTGACAAGTCAGGAGAGTATGGTGGCCAGGAAAGCATCTGTACACCTCGTAGAGCATGATGGCTGATTCGAGCACTGTGAGGCCGGGCGTTATCCTGTCGAAAAATTGCATTTGGCAGACCTTGAAGGTAGGGGATTGCCACCGGCCGCATTACATGATCTACATATCGTTGGGCCGTCATAGTGCCCCGAATACGAACTAGAGGGGATACGGAATTGTATGCAATAGCGCTCCAAACCATTATGCCACGTTGTCGCGCTGTGGGGCGTTCCACAGTTACTGCCGGATTCGATCTTTCTCCACGTCGACGCCACACACGTATGCGATGACTATCGCTGGACAAACAGAAGCGGGATTCATCTGAGAACACTACGGTTTGCCAGTCTGCCACCCACGTCGCTCTGGTCCGGCACCATTCCAAACGTTGGAGTCTGTGCTGTGAGGTCAATGGCAGTCTTCTTAGCGGACGCCGTGATTGCAGGCCACGTGCAACCAGTCGACGGGAAATGGTTCTGGTCGACACAGGAACATCCAGTGTACCTTGCACGTGCTGCAGAATCGACGTACAAGTGACTTGCGGGTCCGCCACAGCTTGTCGGTTAATCCGTCGATCCAAGCGGTCTGACGTCACTCTGGCTGCACCTGCACCCCTCAATGTGGCTACATTTCCTCTTTCCAACCATCTCCGACACAGCCGATGCACAGTGCTTGCATCCATGTGGGTATCAGCTGTAATTTGACGTATGGACCAACCTCCCCTTCTCAGTCCGATCACCATACCCCTTGTAAAGTCGTCTATATGCTGGAAGTGTCTTCGTTGAGGACGGCGTGGCATTTCCTCCTATCACACGTATCCTTCTAGACAAAAACCAAATTTCTCCAATAATTAGTCTGGCAGAAAAACCAACATGAACATGGCCCACTTTTCAACTTCATTCTCTTATATCTTACTTCACGTGCTTCGCAGAGCTGCGCATTTCATATCATTTGCATAACTCAGTGACGTGCATCTACGGTAACATTCGCATGAATTTCTGACCACTCCTTCTTGGTGTTGCACTTTCAATGTCGAGCAGTGTACGTAGAGAAAGAAGGGCCTAAACGTTGTAAAAAAACTTCATTCTTTTAACCATTCAGTTTAGCCATAGTTCAGTTTATAATTAGTTCAACTGTTTTGATTTGGTTTAAAATTGCAAAATAAATGAAATAGTTTTCACTTGAATCTATTCCTTTGAATGAATCCACTTAAATCATAAGGAGCATCGTACGGAAGTGGAGGGCCCTCCACCGCGCAACGGAAAATCCGAAGTCGAGGCCTCAGACCTTTGAGGCAAGATCTATTGTGGTCCACTTGACTACTTTGGACATGTGAACCATTCTTCGTTTTCATGTCCTGATGATAGTGCTTGCATTTTACAGCCTAGAGATAGCTGTTTGCTGAGTTTTAACACATTTTAAATGTCTTCATTTGTATTTTTTACTTCCTTTTACGTAAGTAGAGGAAGTATTGTGATCACGAAAAAAAAATTCACTCAAATTTGGGTCTGAATTTTGATTTTGCTCACCCCCGAATGAATGTTGAGTAGTTTTTCGACCTGTCAGCTCGTGTATATGTACCTGGCAACATATAACCAGCTTACAAATAATTTTCGACCACCCCCGAGCAAACTACGACATGTTTTCTCGTGACGTTTGTATGTACGTATGTATGTGCGTATGTACGAGTATCTATGTCGCATAACTTAAAAATTATGTCCCGTAGAAGCTTCTATTTTGGTATTTAGGCTTTGATGTTCAACCTTTAAAAAACGAAGTGTCGCAAGTAGCACACTTCGTTTTTTTAAAGGTTGTAGAATGGTTAATAAGGTTGTGACAGCGGATTAAAAACGTTTATAAAACGTTTAAACGTTTTTTGTGCTACCTGGGGTGCTACTTGGAATACGATACTCTGCACTACAATGACCTCCAAGCTGTTTTGGAGTCTTTACCAAAGAAACACACGAATACTGTAATAATGTACAAAAGTTGAATACGTCCTTGAAAGAGCTAGTAATATGGGCTCTTCGTGAGTCTATGGTTTCTAGGAGCTCTTGAAGGGCAAAAATAAGTGCAACAAATAGGTATGAAATGATTCGCCAAATTAATAAAAAAAAAGGTGTAATTGTGAAACTATTATGAAAAGTTCCATTAAACTGCAAAATTAAAGTTCGAGAAACCGCAAGAGAATTTTCAGCAATACAGAATTGTTTCGCCAGTTTGGCATGTTCCTTGTAATAATAATTCCTGTTGAGCCAACAAACTGAAGTAAGAACTGATTCATTTTGTCAGAAACCTGTGTCAAATGCCGAAACTTTTTATTTCAGAGGAAAAAGCAGATCATCAAGGAATTTTTTGATAATTGGGAATTTCGATAATTTAAGGTACCCGACTACCCTTTTTTGACCAATTTTGACTAAAATGATGGTTTTATTTTTCTATATAAATTGAAAGAGTGGATTGTTTTCTTTCTAAAACTGTTTGAATTTTGTTTCTACGTTTTATAGAATATAAGTTATGGAGATTTAAAATTAAAAATAGCTACCGCGCTTTGATAAACCGGAAGCGTCAATTCTGGACCGGAAGTTAGCCGAGGTAACTAAAATGACCTTAAAAGTAGTCTAATATATTCAGAGAGGTAAACATTATTTCTTTTGAAAGTAAAAATGCGAGGAAAAAATTTTTTCGGTACTTTTTAAGGTTTTACTGCAATAAATGCTGATATTGATAGCGCTGTCTTTATTGCCTTATATCTCGGAACACGTTTTTTCGTTATTTTCTTCTATTTTAAATTCAATAACTCAAAATTGCCTAGTTCAATTTACTTGAAATTTTTTCTGGCTATTTTACATTTCTATGTCTAGGGATTAGACTATAATGTAGTTGATTGAACTGTAATTTTATTTTTTACAGTCAAATTAAAAAATATATTTTTTGAATATTTTGGCCGCATTTCCAAATCAGCTACGGCATAAGCTGTAAAATATTTATTAATCAATATTATGTCATACTTGTAGTCTATTCCCTAAGTTGATTATTTACTAACACAATAAAGCAAATAAAATTAAAAAATAACAATTTGGTCTAAAGTTATGTAATTTTAAAAAAAGTCCTTTTTTTAATGAAATTCAACCAGGTTTTCCCAAAAAATTATTATTACTATTATTTTTTTTAACTTTTATGTGCTTGTATAATGTTTTAAGTCATAACGCACACATAGATACAAACAGAAAAAATTTAAATTAAAAATTTCAAAATTTGGTCTCCGAAGGTAGTCGGGTACCTTAAAAAACTTGATCTAATACCTTCGCGAGGAATATTTTTCTTTTGCATTCATAGGGTATGGTGGGGTAAAATGGGTAGAAAAAGTGCTGTTTTCTCATTCATCACTCTTTTTCACTGAAAAAAAACTGGAAACATGTAATTTTTTTGTGTGTATTTATGCAATGGGTTCATTACCATCACTGTTAAAATAATTTTATATATCATCTTAAATCACAAATTTATCCTATTTAGCTTCTTTTTTTATACCCATTTTACCCCAGAGGTGGGGTAAAATGGGTAGTAGGTGGGGTAAAATGGGTATTGATTGAAAAAGGCTACTAATTAAGCAAAATTTATTTATTTGCTACAAAGATATGCGACATAATTTATATTGGAAAACTGTAATGGCCACGGTTATTAAGGTTAGGTTCCTTTAAAATGCTAATAATTTGATCCCTTTGAACAATGTCAGTATCATCATTATCTGGGAAAGTATAATAATCTCCAATTGCTGATTTCTTTACATATTTCACTATGAAATCTTCACCATCCATGCTAGTAATCTGTCCAGTAAAGTTTTTTATGGAATTTTTCCCAGCATATTTTACGACGACCCAATTGCCTATCATTATTTTAGATAAATCAAACTTACAAGTTGAGGTTGAAACATTTTGATCTACATTTGAATTTGATGTAGATAAAATTCTTGTACGTGGGTGAGGAGCATTAATTCCTTTGATGGATTCTATATTCGGGGCATTTTTTTTCTTTTTCTGTGAACGAGCAATTTCTTCATTGAGAAGGCGTTGTGCTACATCGGAAGCAGTCATCACTTCTCCAGTCTTGGTCTGCACCCTCTTCCTTTTCCGCCTGGCATTCTGCAAAGCTTTTTTGGTTTCTTCGGACTGCTGTGGTGAAATTGTTGAAAGGATGGCATGTTTTAAATCCTTATATGGAGAAGAACTGACAAAATTAGAAGTGCTTGAACTAGAAATTTGCGTAGAAAGAGCTTCCGTAGCAGCTGTTGCTGAAGGCTGTGCAACATCATTTGCTATTATTTCTCTATCTTTTTCAGTTAACACTATTTTGTGTTCAACAGCATTTTTGTCACAAGGATAAAGTCCAGCTGCTTTAAAACCTTTTACTGCATTTTCAATCTTTAGAGTGTCAAATAGCTGTTTCAGCAGGTAAGGGAATGTTGCTTTGGATACTTTTTGAAGACGGCTTTCTCTGTACCACATCTTCAGGATTTTTCTCCAGGCACGCTTCATTGGGGCAAACACTCCAACATCCAACGGTTGCAGGGCATGGCTTGTGTTTGGTGGGAGGCACAGGATGATGATTCCATTGTCCATCGCTTGTTTTATTGTTTTATAAGTCAGGTGACTGCCATGACCATCAAATATTAAAAGAATGGGTTTTTCCAAGTGTTCCACTTGTTTGACAAAATGCCCCATCCAAGATTCAAACACTGTGTCGTGCATCCAACCTGACTCTGTGCAGCCATATAATGCTCCGCATGGTCCACCCTTGGTCCAAGTTTCATACAAATGCAGACTTTTGTAGACAGTGAAAGGTGGAAGAAATTTTCCAGTCTCTGAAACACAAAACAGAACACTATACAGTGATTTACCTGCATCAGCTGATTTTAAGTATGCAATACGGCTTTTCTTCGGCACAAATACTTTGGCTGCACGAGAATCAGTTCCAAGACCAATTTCGTCAAGATTGAATATACGCTCTGGTGCGTCTTCTAAACCATTTTCGGTCAATAAATTGGCATATGTCTCAAAAAATTTATTAACAACACAATGTGACAAATCAACTGCCCTTGAATTAGTTAACAATTCAGGTTTTCTTTTTGTTAACTGATTTGACCACCTTTTTTCGAAACCTCTTGCCCATTCTATCCCCAAGCTCTCAGCTTTTATATTAACGTTAGAGGAAACATATTGCTGTGCAATATTCATGAGATCTTGCCTGTCAAAAGGTAAACCGCATTTTGCTATAAATTGCAAAGCTTGAACAATACAGTTTTCTTCCTCTATGTTAAGTGTAGTCGAGCATCCCGATATTTTATGAGAAGGTTTGGAAACAACCCACCGTCGGAGCGTTTCATATGGAATTGAGTATTGTTGTGCCACTGCAGCAATTGTTTTTCCTTTTTCGACTTCCACAATTGCCAAATCCAAATCAGCAGCTGCATAGGAAGGAACCCTTTTCGGCACATAATTCCTTGGCATTGTTCCTAGAAATAAAAAAGAACAAACAATGATCAAGTGAAATCATGTAAATATGTGTATATTCTCAAAAAATAGTTTTTATTATTGTAATTTATTTCTCTTTAATATTACAATAAATAAACCATTTAATATTAAAGTTTCCTTACACAAAATTAATTGATTATTGTTCCAACAAAATAGTAAAAAAGTCAAGAGTAATCACAGGTATTTTTAGGCCATGTAAACACATGTATTTTTTGTTCTTAATAGTCAATTTTAGTACTATTGTATTAATTTACTCTATACCACAGCAAACAAATTTAAAAAAAATACTAGGTACATAATTTAAGCTAAAATTAGAGCCCTGGTTTACATATTACATCTAAAATTTTAGAATATTGCAATACATTGTTAGTTAAGCCTAACCAATACCCATTTTCCCCCATCATATAAAAATATTTATAAAAAATAAAATATTAAAGATATTTCTTACCTGTTTTTGAAAAACTGTTCTTCAGAAATCCTTGCAGCTGATTACTAAATAAATATTTATGATAAAAGAGAGACAATATCACTTTTTTGAAAGTTTTCAGACATTTAGTATTGAAGCATGCATTCCTGACTTGTAAAAAAGGCAATCTATGATGCCAGATGCAAGATATACAACTTTTTAAGGATAAATAAATGTTGCCAACAAATGTCTAAAAATATATTTCACAGTTAAAATATAATTTTTAAGAGTTTTTCTGTGTATTTTAAGTAAATTATAAAACCTACCCATTTTACCCCACTACCCATTTTACCCCACCATACCCTAAACAAAGAGTGGGGGGGGGGGGATCTAGCGCATATGGTTACCATAAAGCCACAGAGTAACCAAAATAGAATTATTCACGCCAAAAATTGGACAACCACGCCAATAACATCGGAAAATACGCAATCCTTATCGCAAAACTTTCACATATGGTGGTATTAATGTTCTTTCAAAAAAAATAGAACTTGGCGCTTCACTGGTTTATGAAATTAGTAGTGCAATTATTATATTAAAAACTTGACGAGCAGTATTTTGTTACAGTTTAAGTATATTGAAATATTGCATTTAGCGGTATCATTGCGCCATTTCGTAATGGGAGTCAGCAAAAAATAATCTAGATGGTAATGAATTTTAAGTTGCAACTATTCCAATTCGTGAAATTCAAACTTTAACCGACTATTAATTTCGTTGGGTTATGCAAGTTAGAAATATACAAGTAAGAACATTTCTATTTTGTATAAGATTTGCTCACCATAACATTTTCTCAAAAACTTTTTATCTTACATCAAAATTTACTGTTTACATTTAAATCATCCCAGCATTTGTTTCCCATAGCGGCACGTTCTTCACACGGTGTGGTAAAGATTTGCAATGCCATCGAAATCTTTTCGCGTGAACTGGCAATGCAAAATTTATTAATTTAACGATCAAAAAATCTACTTACTAAAAATCATTCCTAAATAATAAACGCTTTTGTACCACCAGGCGTGGTGAATTCATCGAGATTTACTAATTTCTGGAATGCGAAGAGCTAGGCTTTTTCGCATCGTAATCAGAGGGGTTGTGGCGTATTCAGAGAGCACATATCCCAACTTTGCCCGCCGTGTCACGAGGCCTTTTGGCTCAGCGACCAAAGCACTGGGCTATACCATTACTGAGGTCCCTGGCTCTGGCCCCACCGGGCCAGGAACACACGTCCATCCGTACGCCACAGGGTCATCGTTAATTATATGAGTCGTTGGCTTTGACGACCTCGAGGGAAATACGAGTTAGGCAGGGATTCAAGTGAAACAGGCGATCGCAAACTGCAATCGCTACTGGAAATGAATTACATTAGAACGATTCTTGATAAAAACATCGTGACGTCAGCGTGACGTTTGCCTATGAAAAACGAGCTAGATAAAACGTCACAGCCTACTTGGCGAATAAGAGGAGATTGCTGACTGCTTGTGAGCTCTTATTGGCTCCGCTCGTAGTGACGTTAGTGCCAAGTTAAGTTGATGATAATGTAATTCACTTATCCAGTAGCGATTGCAATTCGAAGCGATCGCAGTGCTGTTTCACTTGAATCCCTGCCTTAGGCAGGAATTCAAGTGAAACAGGCGATCGCAAATTACAATCGCTACTGGAAATGAATTACATTAGAACGTTTCTTGATTAAAAAATCGTGACGTCAGCGTGACGTTTGCCTATGAAAAACGAGCTAGATAAAACGTCACAGCCTACTTGGCGAATAAGAGGAGATCACTGACTGCTTGTGAGCTCTTATTGGCTCCACCCGTAGTGACGTCAGTGCCAAGTTAAAAAGATGATAATGTAATTCACTTCCAGTAGCGATTGCAATTCGAAGCGATTGCAATGGTGTTTCACTTGAATCCCTGCCTTAGCTAGTTTTGCTTTTTCTAGTCTGGAGCAAAAACTATTGCTTATATTCAGAAAAAATATCTGCATTGAAAAATAATTTCAACGCAAAACAATTCCAAAGATTTGAGATTAAAACTCGAAGTAGAGCTACAAGAGTTCAAAGTTTTACGGGCCCATGCAGAAAATGAGATCAGAACGCATTGCCCTTTCAGTAGAATGACAGGTTGTCATGCTACTGATACCGTGCGCTTATATTTTCCTATGAATTACTATCGGCATCATGTGTAAAATGGTTGTAATTCACATCGGTGAATATTGGTCGCACTAATGTCCAACTTTCTATGTTCAAATTGTTTCTTTATGCTCTTGGTTTCCCTAAATATAAATTAAGGCACCTGGGATCCGTGTAAAAAGTTAGACGATTTTGTAATTTTTGAATATATTTTTCTTATTTCAAACTTTTTTCTCTGCACCTCATTTGGAGCATTTTTGCCATTGGAAGTAAACGTCTATGTCCTACATGGTTACAGAAATCCTAAACGGTCTTGAAGTTTGCCTTACTTTCTGATCGACCGAGAGGATAAGCTAAGGCCCCTATATATACGAGCCGGCGCATCAAGATTAAGTTTCACCACTTTGGATCCAGCGCGTGTTATTGTGCTTGAGTGGTTGTCTTTTCTGGCCAGTAATCGCGTTTTGGTAATTTTTCACTGTGAGCAAATATTAGCGGCACGTGAATTTGGCAAAGCTTAGCAATGTGCCAAAACTTTTTTCTGGTAACCCTATTCCGCAACAATGAAAATTTGAAAGTAAAAGTTAAGGAATTGGATCCAAAGTGGTGAAACTTAATCTTGATGCGTCGGCCTGTCTATATAGCGGCTCTAGGATAAGCTAAGGACATCAAATTGTCTGACATTATCCCCAGTAGATCCTGAATGCCTCAGACAATCCTCATGAAGTGCTTCAAGTACCAAATAAATAGCCGAAACCCTTTAAAAAAAAAAAAAAAAAAAAAACCCGAAGTTGTCCTGTCTTGGATTGAAGACATATCTACTCGTGAATAATGGGTATTTTTTCTTTTTCCTTTCTTTCTTTCTTCTTCTTATGTGCTTTATTCGTCATCATCGCTTGGCGATAGCCTATAAAGGCTCTTGTGCCAGTAAACCCAAAATAACCAACCAACCAACCTTTCTTTCTTCTGAAGTTTTAAATTTAGGATAAAATTTTGTCACATTGATAAAAGAAAAAAAAAATGACATCCATGGATTATTGTGAAACTGTGTACACAGCATCATTTTAATAAGGCATTAAATAGACCAACTGACTCACATTCCACACTTTACTTTCCTTTTTTTTCAAAACTAATTAATTAACTAATAATTATAATTTTTTCATTATTATCATTGTTATACAGTGAAATTTTTACAATGCATCAAGCCCACTTTCATGTCTTCATTCATTTTTTTGTTCTCTTTTAGGGATAGAAAAGTAAAAAAAAAAAATTAGTATAAAAAGAAGTTGGCCAGCTTAAATTTTTGACCAATGTGTTTAAAATAGTCTCCAAAGAGACTTTATTCATGTTTGTTTATTTGTTATATTTTTATATTGCTCACTTCAATTTGCATTTTTTTTGGTGATTGCAGACTCTGTTGGGTAGGAAATTCTCAGCTCGCCTCAAAGCTCTTATTTTACTTGATTTATCCCTCCCAAATTACGTAATTGACACTCCATCTAAAAATACGTTTGCCCTGAGAAATTCTCCTTCAAAAATCATAACCATGTCATTCATAAATTATGATGATTACATGATTCATCCAAGAATTCCGCGAATTCACGCCAGACATTAAGGTCTTTCCGATGGCAATGGTAGATTTCTGTTTCGTTAATGACTCGTGTTGTCTGTGGGCTTGAGAGTAAAAGAGCCATTTTAAGACACTGTGCTGTGAATTAAGATCGTGTTATGGCTAAAAAAGCATACGATTTGCTCTTCAAATTGTTATTGATCGGCGATTCTGGTGTTGGGAAAACTTGTATATTATTCAGATTCTCTGATGACGCATTTAATACGACTTTCATATCCACTATAGGTAAGTTGCGGTCATGAGTAATGTTCTCAATGTAAACTTTGTAGTGTTTGTTTTTGCTCATGTTGTGCATGACAAATAATAGATTCTGTCTTGCATTGTTCTTTACAATTTTTTTATATTTTAGCGCAAGTACTAGTAAACTGATCGAACACATTAATCAACAACTATCGAACTGTATAAGTAAAGCATCAAGTTTGCATCCATAACTTATTTGCTAAGTTTTAGTGAGGAAGATCGATGTTTTTTAGAATAATCTATGGAAAATTATACACTACAGTAAAATAGAAACGGGAAATTATTCATAGATTTTCTTTTTTTACAAAATGTTTACAGGAAAGCGTTAAACTTCAGTTTTTTTTTTTCGTATAGATATTTTATGTGTTGTAAAGCGTTTTGCATTTTGCCTAGTTTATTAATAATTTGAATTAGAGTAGTCAAAACATGATCTATTGAATTTTCACCATTATCTCTGTTACTGTTTGAAAAATCTGCATCCTTCAGAAAGGGGGGAAAATATAGAAAGAAGGAAAAAGATGCTTAATTGTAAATTGAACTCTACTACCAACCTGTGAAGACAGTTCTTTCAGTCTAATTTTGATTCAACATGACGAGTTTTCTTTTTTAGGACATTAAGAAACTTTAATAATTGAAGAAATAGCTTGCTGTATGTTTTCAGATGGAAAAAGTATCTAAATGCCTGTCTTTAAATGCTTAATGTGACTTTTAATGCAATTCAACAGCTCAGAAGTTAGTTGTGTTTTGGGGGGGTTGAACCCCTTATTGAAATAATTCACACGAAGAGCCATAGAGGAAAATACACACATATGCTTTGAATCAAATGTACAGTGCAATTATATGACACACATAATTTATTTCCTAAAAAAATTTCCTACACTTATGTTTTCCTACGCCTTCTCACCTAATCTTTGTTGCTTAGATTCTTATTTGAGAAATTGGGTGCATTCGTTATAAAATACAGTACACCTTTCAAAAAAGGACACTAAAGGGAGTTGGTTAAAGGGGATTGGTTACGTCGGACGACGTAACCAATCAATTGGTAACCCGACGTAACCAATCTCACAGATTGGTTACCTCGGACAGACCCGAAGGGCGCTGAAGTTTAGGTTAAAGGAACATGAAAATTATGTTAAAAAGAAAGAACTCTCAAAATCCTCAATCGCGAAACACTGTTGGGAAATGGGCCATAGATTTTTTTCTTCCGAAGCTGAAATTATTTGCAGACCTTCGACTGTTGGCGAGTTGGATTTCTTAGAAGCCTTTCATGTTCAAAAAAAAATTAAGTAATATTTGTAACGAATCCTTTGCAGTTCCACACATCTCGCCAATTTTACTTCATGCTTTTAATTTTTGACAACGCAACGCCAAATCAGGGCTCCGCACACGCTGACACCTGATTGGCCTAGCTTTTGCTCCTTTGCTATTTAAACTCTCCCGGCACTTTGTTTCTTTCCATTTCTTGCTTGGCACTGAAGAAGGAAGCTTTATGCTTTTGAAACATGTTTGCCAATTTTAACTTTATCTATTTGTGTTTTTAAAAGTCGCTTTTCGGTTTTTTACTCTTTTAAACACAAAGTTAACTGCTTTTATTTCCTTTTTGTTTAAGTCAAGAGCAGGGAGAAAAATCCTCACTCTGCATTTCCAGAGAAATCTATAACAGCAACATTGCAGCAAGCCATTTTGATTTGCATATGTAATACAAACAATCAGAACTAGTAAAGCAAAACAACTACCTTTTTTAAGTTGTTAATTTCTTTAAAAGAAACCAACAAAAAGTGCTACACATTAAAGATTTATCCCTTGCCCAAAGTATGGCAGGCAGGAAGTGCGGACTTCTTTTTTCTGTAAAATTGTCGGATAAGCGATTGGCTTCTTTAACTTCAGAAAAGGCCCAAAAGTTATGGGCTTTTACACAGAAATATGCTATGCATTATTTTGATTTCAGATTTGCTTCTTGAATGAATAATGTGTGAACTGTCCGTTTTGTTTGATCAGCATTTTGTGAAATGTTTGTTTTGCTTGATGGGATTTTTGTGAAGGATCCGTTTTGCTCGATCGTATTTTTGTGAAGGGTCCATTTTGCTTGATCGTATTTTTGTGAAGGGTCCCGAATTTCCTCTGGCCAGACCCCTGTATCTGTGTACTTGTTTTAATGTGAAATCTAAATTTAACATGCATAAAGTTAATGGGTCTTGTACTCTAAACAGTAACCTGTCTTACAGAACCATTTTTGCAAATATTTATTAAACAAGAAAAGAAAAAGTAAAACTGAAATGCTAGAATATATTTTATTCGCTATTTTATTTACAACTTTTTGTGTTTTACTTTAGAGAATGAATTTATCGGTTAGTTTTCTGCCCGTGATCAATTTACCGCCCTGCGGCTTATGAAGATTTTACCCGACTCCAATGTAATTTGCATGCTTTAAGTATCTTGATCCATGAATAATATCTCAAATGTGACCTTCCGAGCAACCCGACTTTGTTTTTATGACGAACCACATGGAAGTGTGTACTTTAAATATAAAGGTTGGCAAAATTATTCATTTTTTAGATAGATAAATCTGTTCCAGCATAACCTCCTTCCAGGAATGCACGATTGGGCCTAATAGAAATAGTTTTCGTAAATACTCCTGATCAGTACTCATATTGAACTTTTTGTTACCTCAAAAAACCTGCAACACAAATTGGCGAGTGAGTAATTTTTGGAAGACTTTTAGTCTAGTATGGCGTTTTCGATAGGTCTTGATTATGAATTAGGACTTTTGGTCACCCTGTCATGTTTTTTGAAAAAGATGCTCTAGAGTAGATGTAATTCATAAGTGCAATAGACAAACGCACCTCTGTAGTGCACAATTTAAAAATAGTTCTAATAATCGAATCTTCCTGATTTGAATCCGGTGGTTATATTTGTTCCATCACAGCCTACGACAATAGAACTATCACAAGAAATGTCACAATCTTTGAAAATGCTTGTATTTTGGACAAAATAGGCTTCGCCAAATTGAATAGTAACTTGCCAAATTTAATTTGAAAGAGGCTCCTGCACTAGATCATAATATTTTTATAAAACTGTTCATAGATGAAACTTTTTCCCCTTTTTTTATCAAGTAGCATCTTATCGCCTATCGAAATACAAACTAGCTAGACGTTCCGGAATCCAAAAAAATCACTCAGTTATACGTAAAAGCATTAATTTTCGAAGTCGCAAAGGACTGGGGGAACGTGGCCCCAGGGTGGGAGGAGGGCTAATCCCCCACTTCTACATCCTTTAAATAACGGCTCTCTAGTTTTGTATAAAGGGCTTTGACCGCAAGGGGCAACTTTTCTGCCCATGGTCGTTTCAGAAGAATTTTTTCATTCATGATGAAAAAGTGCTATTTTAGGGTTAATATGCAAATTTCGACCACCATGTGAAGCATGAAGATTTTATCGTACTGTGACGTAATTACATCATCGTATTTCATATAACCTTTCATCCCATTGGGTAACTTTTTGGACCCCTAGCAATTTGAAAAACTATTAACCTTTAGGAGCTGGGCAGTACACATGCTGTACCGTAAGTATTTTTTTTTTAGAGGACAGGGTTGAGATTTTCACTCGAACCCTTTGGGGCGGGGGATTTTTTCAAGGTTTCATACGTCTGGTACGACAGTTTACACTTTCTCTTTTCAATGGAAAAGAAATCTGTGGTTCAACTGTCGTACTACCTGGGTCGAAAGAAAAATTTCTAAAAAACAGCCCGGATCCAAAAGGTTAAAAACTAATGTTTCCAAAAAGATGAAAAAATGCATTTTTGGGCTCAAGTTTCAAACTTTGACCTCCTTGTGGAGCATGAAGATTTTATCTGATCAACTTCAAATTTAACGGGTAGTTGTTTAGTCCTAGTGAACAACTTTTCTCACCCGAGCCGATTTGAAATTCCGAAAAAAAGTTTTTACGATCCACCCTATTGTGCACTCATCAGCATGGAATATGAATGCAGCCGAGTTGGAGGCAAAAATCCTCTTATAGAGCAAAGGGATCCAAAAGAACTGGTAGCTAATGTGAAATTAGAATACCAGCGAGCGACCGCACTCACCGCTTTATTTCCGAGCTCTGCCTTAAAATTTACGAGTTGTACCGTACCAAGTCTGGTCGCTCGCTGGTATTCTAATTTCACATTAGCTACCAGTTTTTTTTGCTTTTTTGTCTCCAACTCGGCTACTTTCGTATTCCATGCTGCTGAGTGCACAATTAGCATGAAACTGCAGTCCATGAATCAAAATGGCCGACTTGGCGGTGCATTGCATGTTTCTGCCTTAGCCCTTGCTTAGGGGCGGTTACTCACTGCTTTAAACCTGACTTATTTTTACTGTAACTATCAGCATCAAAACTTATTAGCTGCAAGTTCCTTTTGTGGAGTACATAAACTGTCGCTACTTCTTTCACTTGAAAGATCGTGCTCCATGAAAGATTTCACAATGAATTCATTCGGACATTTTTCTGAATGGGGTTTTACCTGTTGTGTGATTGTAGAACATGATGCATGTCAGAGCTGGGCGAGCGGAGACCGTTTAATGATGCTGAAGTCGTGTTATAAATTTTCTGATAAAGAAACTACGAATAAATTAACAACAGAAAGAGACCTGCAAGTTAGGTGGATGATATTTTTGCTTTAATAATATTTTGCCCTTATTTCATTGATATTGATTGAGGACACGATTGGGCCTGATTGTAGACAGCAAAGTTTTTATTTACAATTCCTACGTACAGGGATGAGGATGAGATGATAGATAATACAGATGAATCTGTGAATACAGCTTAAGCCTGGCAAGAACCAGTATAACCCATTCTCGCACTTCGCGAGAAGAAAAACAACCATCTCTTGTATCAATGGACCGAGAGACCTCCAGCCTCTCTCGAGCACTTCCGGGGGTTCAACTGCCCCCTCCTTTACGCGTCGTTTGCTCCCCCCTCACCCCCTTCCCCACTTTCGGAGAAGCGCGTTGCTGACTATGACAATGCAGATCAACAAATTCCAGATGTAATAAACTAGCTTTCTTTGTGTACTATTTAGTTCTGCAATCTATTTTTCCGGCCTCGTTTTTGGCATTGAAACTGCAACTGAACAAGGAGATTTACTTTTTTATCATTGCAAAGTGGACTTTGGATTACCCGGCATGCCAGACAATTCGAATCTCCTGGCATGCTGGCCAGCCTCACTTACTGCTGTCTAATGCAGGGTATAGGATATTATAAACTAACGGGAGAGCTCTTTTCTCATTAAATGCTGCATGTTGTAGATAGATTAACTCCTTACCTGCCGAGGAAAACTTACGAGATTCGCTCCCCAGTGCCACCGGTTTTCGCGCAGGCCCGCGCAGTTATGCGGTGTATCTGTGGAAAAGAAGAGGCACGCTTTCCATTCTAATTGTTTACTTTCACAAAACAAAAAATAAAAAGCTTTTATAATACTACATATAAAGCACTCTAACGAAAATGGAAGCGAAAGAATAAAAAGTTACGAACTACTCGAAAAGAAACACAAATAATAACTGCGCCGT
Organism: Uloborus plumipes; assembly: GCA_038373865.1. Classification (NCBI taxonomy): domain Eukaryota; kingdom Metazoa; phylum Arthropoda; class Arachnida; order Araneae; family Uloboridae; genus Uloborus; species Uloborus plumipes. The sequence goes on from JAXGGA010000950.1 coordinate 141,927, forward strand.
ATGGAACAAAAGCAAGAGCTTCCCCAGTATATACGTCCGGGGCAGGCAACGCATCGGCTTAGCGCGACGTATATATACGCCTTGGGCAGGCAAGGGGTTAAATATTTTTACTTAAAAATCTCAAAATGAACTCTTCTTCTAGCAAAAACAGTGGGAGATGCAAGGAGAGGGTTCTGGGATTCACCCCCCCCCCCCCCCGTTAGAGGTCCAGTTAATATCAAAAATTTGTACATTGCCCAAAGTTTATTACAATTAAAATGTTTCTTAAGTAAATTCATTTGTTAAGTTTTTTAACAATTGTTAATTTATTAGTAAGATTTTAAATTTCTTTTTTTTTCATAATGTTTATTTGAACATGCAGAACTTCAAAGTTGAGAATATGTGTAAAAAGCAGAAAAGTGCCCCACCTAATAAATCGCCCAGCAGTTTTTTAGTATTCCATTAGCTAAAATTTTTAACCTTAAGTACTTTGGAAGGCAGAGTGTATGGGGGAGGGGGTAGTGTTTTGGGGGAAAAAATGAGCTCATCCCTCAAAAAAATCCTGCATATGCCACTGAGCGAAAATCAATTGTTAGATGCACTTTGTCCTGCAATTTGAAGTACTTTTGCGTTATCTGCAGCACCTGAATTACTTCTGAAGTTAGGGGGAGCTCAGTTTGTTTTCTGGGTCCCCTGTTTTTTTTGGGGGTTGGGAGGATAGTTCTATGATACATCAAAACAAATTTCGCTAATGCTGCAACCATTATTTCTAAAAGTAGCTCACTGGAATTCAGATCAAAGTTTACCCTTCTTCAAAACGTACAGTGTAAAATATTTTAGTGTGTGTGTAGTGTTATTTTTATGTTTAGCTGCAATGTCGAGGGGAAAATCGAAAACTCGTGTATATGTCAAGTTCCTACTTTCGGAAAAGAATCGTGAACTTTTTCAAACAATTTTGAAAGATAAATGTTGGAAAAAGAAGAAGAACGAAGTGTAACGAACATTACTATTACGAGCAATGAACATTACTATTACCATTACGAGAGATTTTTGTACAAGAAGGGTAATTTATTTCTGATCACAATATTTATGAAGGGTTCATTTTTATGGTTAAAATTTTTGTTCCTTGTAGTTTTTACTTAAAATTAGTATTAGGAAAATTTTTGCATTGTATCATGCACCACGTCTGTTCTGATTTTTTCAAAACTGGAGGGGGGTGTAACATTCGACAAGTTAAACATGTTTATGACCCTCCTTTATTGTGTCCAATTTTTTAGTATACATGATATTTTTATATGGTTCAAAATTAATCATCTTCAAATAAAGCTTTTTATATTTTCTTAATAGATACTTACAGGCAGTAGCGTACATAGCGCCCCCGCAACCCCCGCGGCGCGGGGGGGGGGGGGGGCGCAAGAGGTTTGAGGGCGCTCGATCCCGAAAAATAGCACTAAACGTTACACGGGGAAAATATTTTTTACATTTTAATAGGGGGTGGGGGGCGCACTTACAAATCTTGCTGGGGGGCGCACCTTAATCTATGTACGCTACTGCTTACAGGGTAGTACTTAAAAAGCAAAGACTTAAAAGTAGCTACCAAACATTTTAAGTTGCTACCAAAGATTCTTGCATTTGTAGCTGCTAGCTACCAAATGGAAATCGCAGTCTACAGTATTATACACCATTAATCTGACTAATGCAATTGCTAACTCTTGGCATTAATTATGGCTATGTTACGCTCTCTTATTGATGTTGAACTCGAGTACAATCTGCAGAAGCGGCCGAATCACAACTCATGCTTCGGCCAGACCGAAGCTTCGGCAAAATAGCAGAAGCTTCGGCTCGGCCGAAGCTTCGTTCCATCTCTAATTTTAACTATTTGTGTTCTTATTTATACTCATTTCAAATTAGACATACCGTCGGCCCTGCTTAGTCGGGTAACGGATTAACGAATACCCCGCTTATACGAATAAAATATCTCGGAACCAATACCATAGACGTAATGTTAAAGATCCCTGCTTAATCCAATACCCCGTTTAATCGAATAATATTTCTTGGAACCGACAGTATTCGTTTAAGCGGGGCCGACAGTATTGAAAGTAATATTAACGAACATACATGTAATTTTTCAGTATTGTTTACTGTGTTTAGTAATTTTTGAGAGAGAAAAATGCTGTTATGTGGAAAAAAAGGAGGGGCGTTGGCAGGCTTAATTCCAGATATGTTAGTCAATTTCATACATCCAATTAAAATAGCCAGCTATTTAGGGACAAAAACGCAAGTGAACTTGCGGGTTTAGTACAACATACCAAATGTTATGTTTGCTCGCACAGCCATGTGATTTCAGTATTTATTTCTCCTCCTATTTGGATCTCGTGTCTGACGAATTGGAGCGATATTTGATAAAAATTACAATCAATTAATTTTTTACTGTAATTATTTTTATCACACAAATAGCTCTAGGTTAAGAACTTAACCCACTTTAGAAGACAAAAGTGTTTTAATAATTTGTTGGAGATCAAAAGAATAAAGTTTTACTGGGCAATTCCACGTCAGATCAATCACCTTCGTGACCTCAGTATTTCCGATTTTAACAAAATTTGGTGTGAGGGACGCATGGCAAGCTGAGTATTCCTGCCAATTTTTAGATTTTTATTTAAAAAAATTATGGAAATACAGGGCTGTAAAAAACAGCAAAAAGTGCGAAAAAAACGAAAAGTGGCTGTATGCAAATGACTGTTACTTCTCTTCTCTTGAATATCTCAAAACACGCCCCCTTAGAATTTCTTTAAAAAAGTACATTTTATAGCTCTGTCACTGTTCTTCCCCCACACATAAAACTTAGGCTGGCACAGAAATGGCAAGGTACTCAAAAAAAAAATCAGGAATGTTAACATGTTTTACATTCGGGAATTCCGTATGTCTGGACCGATCACCTTCTTGACCTCAACATTTCCAATTTTAATGAAATTTGGTGTGAAGGACACACATGACAAGATAAGTAATCCTACCAATTTTTAGATTTTTATTTAAAAAACTGTACGATATACAGGGCTGTAAAAAACAGCAAAAGTGCGAAAAAAGAACAAAAAGTGGTTACATGCAAATGACTGTAACTTCGCTCCTAATTATAGCAGAACAGAAATTCAAACACCATTGAAAAGCCAAAGAAGAGACCTTTCCATTGATATGTAACATGACGTGCGACATGTTTGGGTTTCAAGGTCATTCATCGTGACCGTGGTTAAAAAAGACCTTTCCATTGATATCTAACATGACGTGCGACATGTTTGGGTTTCAAGGTCATTCATCGTGACCTTGGTTCAAATCGTGAAATTTAAACCTGTCGTGAGAAAGTCATGTTAATGGGCGATTCTCTGTAAACTGGTAATTGGATGTCCGGACTGAGTATTTTAAAAATAATAAAGTGTAATAAAGTAATTATCGCTCTTAATAGAAGTAGAGCATTAGTACTTTGTGGCCCAATTGTATTTGGAGTGATAACAATTTAATTTTTTTTCTAGAAATTATTTAAGCGCCAAAAACACAGTCCCCTGGCTGTCCCAATTCCATAGTATAACTGTTCAAGATAGTATTTCAAAAAACCTTTTAACACCACATAAAGTTGGCAATCTATATATATAAAGATGACGGTGTTCGTTTGTCTGTTTGTACGTTTGTAACCGCTGGCCAGAAGCCCCCACAGCACCTACGGACCTGAAACTTGGCTCAAAAATTCGAACGTACCCCGCCCTCGTGCACCTCGAAGCCCAAATTTTTAATTTCGAATTAGTTATTTTTAAATTAATTAATTAGTCTCATTTTTGGTGTATCCACCATAATTGAGGGGGGAAAACCTTCCCCCACCCCAAAACATTATATATCGTTGGAGAGGGGTTTTTTTTCTGAAAAAGAAAAGTTTTAGCACGTTTCTGTCCGTTAATTAGGACAGGAGATATTAATTAATCAAATTTAGTCAATTTTCAAGGCTTAACTATGTACGCTCAACTATGGTACTAGGTCCATTTTCCTGATCAGCTGCTCTTTTGTCCTTGAAGTTACTTTGTGGTTAAAATTGTGCGTATAGATTTAAGCCTTGAAAATTTATTCAATTTGAATGCTTAATATCTCTTATTTCTTTCTTAATTTTCTGTCTTTTTGATTTATTTGGCGAATTGATTTAAACTTTAACATGACTTTAAGTGGAGTTTAAAAGATGGAGCGCATTTGAACTAAAGGATATAATAATTTTAGTTCAGAGGGGTCGGAGGGAATTTAAATTTATTCAGTTGAATTCCTCAAAATTTGGTGTTACCAAAAATGTCAGAATGGAACTATTATTGTTAAAAAAATAGCGATGGCTATCAGCTACTCTTCATATTTGGCGTGGTAAAGTTTGGCAACAATAGGGATATTTACCAAACCTCCCAGCCAGTGAAACACTTCTTTCTCCAAGTTAAAGAAAAAGAAAACGCTCTGTGAAGGAACAGTAGTTGTTTGCAGTCTAAATAGTATTTTATTGCATGTTTAAAACATGTATATAATGCCGCCAAACCTAAATTTTTTTTAATAGTTCCAGTCTGACATTTTCGGTAACACCGCTATAAAGTTACTCTTCGTATTTGGCGTCGTAAAGTTTGGCAACAATCTGGAAATTTACCAGACCTTCCAGCCAGCATAATAACGGATCCCACCGTAGGATCCTACGAGACGATTTTAATTGGGCGAAATGGTTGCCGTAAAATAAAGCTTAGCGCCAACGAATGTCAATATTGGCGAAATAACGCTTTTTCCGCTGAGTTTTTTTTTTTCTCATTTTTTTTTATTATTATTTCTTTTTTTGCGTGGATGCGTTTTGTGATAATTTTATTTTTGCGTATCTTTCAGCGAATAAATTTTTGGGCAATTGTATTTTCGCTACATTAAGATTTTTCACGGAGATTTTTCATCAACAAATTATGACATAATTATTACACGTGAATTCATGAATTGCTTAGTCTAAAAATTTCCATTTTAGCTGAAATACTTTTTTTCCCTATCGATTATTGAACTGCAAATTGATGCTAATTGAATGCAAATTAAACTCTTTGAATTTGACATAACTTTATAACATCGGTTCCGTTCTTTGAAAATCATATTTTACTTATATTCATAGGTTTTTTTTTTTTTTTTTTTTTTGTGTGTAAAAACGAAAATTTCCAAAATTAATGGTTTGGGTGTTAGCAGCTTGACACTTTCACTTGTAAGTAAGTACATACGAATGATATTTTTTACATAGGTTATTTGTCTTTTTTAATACATCAGTACTCCAATGAAAGCACTTTATTTTTGTTCTTGTAAATAATTTTATTCATATAAAAGTGCGTAGTCTTTTTTTTTTTTCTTTCTTTCTTTAAATACTCAAGCATGAGCACTGAGCAGTTGTCCTCAAATTAAAATGAAATGCAATGTATTCATTTAGAATATTATTCAATTTCCAATGGCACTAAAAAAAAGATTTCGTCTTATTCATAAAATACTCTTTCTCTACTCTACACGTTACCGTTTAGAGTAGAAAGAGAGTATCTACCACTATACACCATTTAGCTGGTTGGATTAGGGCCTGAAAATCGCTCTTTTTTATGATCCAGAGCAGAAGCCGAGCAACCCTTGGTAGATGGCATGATTGTCGGATTTTTGTTGGATCAAAATTTCAGGTTCGATCACAAATTCAGACAAACAATGAGTGAATACTTATATTATAATTTTCAAGCATTGTGAGCAATTATTGTTATTATGAAAATTATTATTATTATTATTATTATTATCAAGTAAATAAGTTTTGTACACAGAACACATTGAAATATTAAAAGCTTTTACATATATATTTGAAAATAGAAAAAGTGGAAACATTAATACAAGTAAAATTTGCGATAAAAAGGTAACAAAGAATATAAATGCATGAAATACAATCTAAATGTAAAAAAAGACATTCAGAACAACAATGCTATCTATTAGTAGAGCGGCATAAAGCCAAATTTTGGCCGAATTGTGCACTTCGAGGTAAAAGCAATTTTTTTTTAGATTCTTGTTTTGGAACCTTTTTTGAACGTTTTTAGGCACGGAGGCATTCGCTAAGTTACTTGGATCATTTTTTATAGCGTCTCAAAGTTATTTTACGCGCGCATAGGACTTACAGTCCAGTCATATTAGACATTAAATTCGCACATCATGTTGTAGTTCTAATTTTTTAATATGTTGTTTGGGTCACCTAGGGTAGTGTAAATCTAAGTTTGCAGTTTTCTAAAACTTGTGCTCGCCGCGTAACTCGCGAAAAACTACGAAATTTTCCGACTTTTTTCAGTTTTCCCTTATAACTCCTAAACTATGCAACTTTTGAATAAGCATGTGGCTACCCATTTTAAAGAACACTAAATTTCGAAGAATTTAAGCTCACGTGGTGCTCTGTGAGCCGAATAGTTTAGGAGATATCGTATTTAAAGAGGGTCATTTTATGCGAAAAACGCAAAAAAAAAAAACATGCTTTAATCACATTTCGGACCATATATCGACATAAATTCTTACTTTACAAGTAAAAATTGTACATTAAGTTACAGTACATTTAATTGGCTTTCATTTAAGGCAAAATTGAAGTCTGTAAGTTGAATAGTTCTTTTATAATCTCGAAACAACAAATATTTGTTTTTGCGAAAAACCTCGAAATTTTGCGACTTTTTTCAGTGTTTCCTTTGTAACTCTAACTTTATGCAACTTATGAAAATACATGTGGCTACCTATTTTAAAGAACACTAAATTTCGCAGAATTTAAGCTCACGTGGTGCTCTGTAAGACGAATAGTTGAGGAAATATCGTACTTCGAAAATGTGTCATTTTTTGCAAAAACTGAAAAAGAAAAACAACACGCTTAATCACATTTCGTGACCGAATTGCATCAGTAATTCCTACTCTACAAGTTAAAAAAATGACATTGAGTTCAGTACACTATTGGCTATCATTTAGCAAAATTGAAGTCTGTAAGTTGGATAGTTCTTTATAATCGCGAAGCAACAAATATTTGTTTTTGCGAATAACTGCTAAATTTTCCGACTTTTTTCAGTTCCTTGTAACTAACTTGATGCAACTTATCGAAAATAGCATGTGCATCACATCCTAAGTAGCACAAAAAACGTTTTAGGCCAATTTCTCGTCAACTCGTCGATTTGTCGCTCGAAGTCATGGTCTCAACGGGTACTGAAATGTTGGCGACATATCGACAAGTGGTCGCGACAATGAATCTATCACTTTGGTCTGAAGATGCAATTGAAGTTTATCTTTTACTGCTAAACAGAAGGGGTTAACACCCCTGGACTATTCAATGCAACTAGCAGGGGACTGTGCTAGGTAGCTGTATTTTGCCCTCTGTAGCGTAATATCTGCAAAACTATTGGAACATAATTAGTTTCAAGACTACCTATAAATTTAGGCAGAAATCGTGGACATAATAACTAATATGTTTCATATTTAAACTAATTGCATTAATAAAATCACTTCCAGAGGACTGTTTTCGCAACGATCACGATGCATACTTTCAGCACAAATGTGGCTCTCGAACTAAACAAAGTGGCGTTTCAACACGTTCACGGCGATGTCGTCAAATTCAACTGATTACTTTAAACTTCATGCAAAAAGATTTTGCAAAGTTATAGATTTTTCGTATTACAGCTTTGAATTTGTTGCAGGGACTGTTCGAAAAAACTCTGGACAGAATTTACATGACAATTTTAAGTTTAGAAATACGTAATTATACTTTATTTCATAAGAAAAATATAGCTTCATTATTCTATTTTTAGATATTAATTGCCAAATTTATGTAGTGTTAATAGTTTTTTGAAATACTATCTTTAACAGTTAGACTATGGATTTGACAGCCAGGGACTGTGTTTTGTGCTTAATAATCTCTAGAACAAAAAATTAATTGTTTTCGCTCCAAATACAATTGCCCACAAGTATTCATGCTTTTCTTGTATTAAAGCGATAATTACTTAATTACACTTTATGATTTTAAAATACATGTGCTCGTGCATCACATACCAGTAAGCACAGAAAACGCCTTAAACGTTTTATAAACGTTTTTAATCGATTGTTACAACGTTATTAACCATTTTACAACCTTTAAAAAACGAAGTATGCTACTTGGGATGGTTGCAGTCGAATTTTCATCAGGACAGTGGACACCGATGTTGTCGTCTTCTTCAAGACCTCCAGGGATGTGATCAGCTGTGGGTGGTGCCAGTTAGGTACAGGAAAATCGTACCGAATCTTTGATATCTGCGATATTGCTAAACGACTTGGTCCAGAAAAGTGTTCAGGACTTGAAGTGTTCCACGCTTTTACAGGTTGTGACACAACTTCGTCTTTTAGAAACAAATGAAAACGATCGGCTTGGTCAGCATGGCAATCTTTACCTGCGCTTAACGAAGTATTTAAATCTCTTTCGCAACCCCTTACTCCAGCAGAAATGCTGTGTATGGTTCGTGGGCTGAAAAAGTAAGTCGTAGTATTATATGATAGATGCAGTGAAGATGATACCGTCAACGCCGTGCGGAAAACTTGATTCTTCTCTAAAGGAAGGGAAATCGAAAATATTCCCCCAACTCAGGACGCACTAATACAGCATGCTCTTCGAACGTCATTTCGAGCTGGGCATGTATGGAAGAAGAGTCTGCAGGTAACTCCTGTGCTGCCTGACCCTCAAGAGTATGGCTGGATAAAATCTAGCGAATCTCCTGTGACTTGGAAGGTATTCCTACCTTCTTTTCTTTTATTATAACTTTACGTTGACTTAAACGTTTTATTGTAGTAATACAACTAAAATCTAATTATTTTCAGGTTAAATGGACTTCGATTCCCCCTGCTTCCGTAGCCTGTCAGGATATAATCTCATGTGCCTGCAGGACGAAGTGTCGTACATCTCGATGCGGTTGTGGAAAAGCTGGTCTCCCTTGCACTTCTTTGTGCAAAAATGGGGGTTGTGAAAATGAGGAGACCCGCTGAGATGAACTCTCAAAATGTTCAAATCCTGCTTTTGTAATAAAAACACCAGATTGTTAACAAATTAAAACATTTTAAATTTTAAGTCTATTTTCAGAAAAGTTAAGAAGTCTGTAAGTTCAAAAGTACTTTCAATATCGTCACTTTGTTTTCGCGAAAAACTGCTAAATGTTCCGACTTCTTTCAGTGTTTCATTCATAACTCCTATACTATTAGTCTTAAAGAGCGTCACTAGAGCTTAAATTGTTGCAAATTTAATGTTTTTTAAATTGGGTAAGCACATGTACCATCAAAAGTTGCGTAGTTTAGGAGTTATAAAGGAAACACCGAAAAAATTCGGAGAATTTTGCAGTTTTTCGCAAGAGCAAATGATTGTTTTTTTCGCGATTGTATAAGGACTATTGAACTTACAGACTTATTTTTTGCCTTAAATGAAAGTCAATTAAGTTTACTGTAACTCAACGTCCATTTTTCACTTGTAGAGTTGGAATTTATGTTGATATCTGGTCCTAAATACGATTGAAGCATTTTTTTTTTTAAATTTCGCAAAAAATGACCTATTTTCAAAGTATGATATTTCCGACACTATTCGTCTTACAGAGCGATACTAGAACTTAAACTGTTGCAAATTTAGTGTTCTTTAAAATGGGTATGCACATGTATTTTCATAAGTTGCATAAAGTTAGAGTACCAAAGAAAACACTGAAAAAAGTCGGAAAATTTAGCAGTTTTTCGCAAAAACAAATATTTGTTGCTTCGCGATTATAAAAGAACTATCCAACTTACAGACTTCAATTTTGCCTTAAATAAAAGCCAATTAAATGTACTGTAACTTAATGTACAATTTTTGCTTGTAGAGTAGACATTTTTGTTGCTATTCAGTCCGAAATATGATTAAAGCGTGTTTTTTTTTCATTTGTTGCAAAAACTGACACATTTTCGAATAACGATATTTTCTAAACTATTCGTCTTACAGAGCACCACGTGAGCTTAAATTCTGCGAAATTTAGTGTTCTTTAAAATAGGTAGCCACGTGTATTTTCATAAGTTGCATAAAGCTAGAGTTACAAAGGAAACACTGAAAAAAGTCGGAAAATTTCGAGGTTTTTCGCAAAAACAAATATTTGTTGTTTCGAGATTATAAGAGAACTATTCAAGTTACAGACTTCAATTTTGCCTTAAATAAACCAATTAAATGTACTGTAACTTAATGTACAATTTTTGCTTGTAGCGTAGGAGTTTATGTCGATATTTGGTCCAAAATGGTGCATGGTTTTTTTTTTTTTTTTTTTTTTTTTTTTTTTTTTTTTTTTTTTGCGTTTTTCGCAAAAAATGACCTTCTTTGAAATACGATATCTCCTAAACTATTCGGCTCACAGAGCACCACGTGAGCTTAAATTCTTCGAAATTTAGTGTTCTTTAAAATGGGTAGCCACATGCTTATTCAAAAGTTGCATAGTTTAGGAGTTATAAGGGGAAAACTGAAAAAAGTCGGAAAATTTCGTAGTTTTTCGCGAGTTCCGCGGCGAACACAAGTTTTAGAAAACTGCAAACTTAGATTTACACTACCCTAGGTGACCCAAACAACATATTAAAAAATTAGAACTACAACATGATGTGCGAATTTAATGTCTAATATGACTGGACTGTAAGTCCTATGCGCGCGTAAAATAAGTTTGAGACGCTATAAAATATGATTCAAGTAACTTAGCGAATGCCTCCGTGGCTTAAAATGATCCTTATTGACCCAAAAACATAATTAACAAAAAATTTTGCTTTTACCTCAAAATGAATAATCCTTTCGCTATGCCGCCGGACTATATTGATTCAGCAGAAAGAACAAAATTACTCTCTTTTTTTTTTTTTTTCAGTATACATAGTATAAATCCATAAAACACGCATAAGAACTTAATTTCGTGTTCAAAAGTTACATGCCAGAAAACAATGAATTTACTTCACCATCATTAAAACAAGAGATTACGAAGCTTAGGGGGAAAAAAGAACAAATTCTAAGAAATAAATTAATCTTACCTCCGCTGAATCTCTCTCCGTGACTTCTTGAATGCGTACAACTTCTTCTAAAATTTTACAGTAGCTGTAATAATTTGGTAAATTATCTATAATATTTGATAATTTACCAAATGAGTGAAATTTTGACAGCTTTTTGACATAAACTACATTTAAATCTCACATCAAACTCTTCCGCCAAAGCGCCAGATCACGTGAAAAATGCACCAATCGGGAATCGATCACGTGATGGCAATGCACCAATCGGGAAGCTCTCGTAGGATCCTACGGTGGGATGCGTTTTTATGCTTCCAGCCAGGGAAATCTTGCTTATTTGAGGGTTACTGTTATAGATTGTATTCACTTCAAAGAGATGGTGCGAAAGATATTTCTTGCCTTTTAATGTTCACATTAAAATCATGGAAGAATGGTTGAGGCTGAGCTACCTGACACAATCGGTTCCCTATGTTAATAAATTTAAATTTGGCGACCAATTTTACATTGAAATTACGGTTAAATCGGTGGATTATGTTAAACTTCAAGGGCAGAATTGCTGTGTTCGTTGAGAGTTTTCGAAAATCTTGCCACTACAGTTATCTCAAAGGTTCCATTGAAACGTTTATTTGGCGAATTGATTTAAACTTTAATATGACTTTTAGTGGAATTCAAAAGGTTGGGGAGCACATTTGAATCAAATATAATAATTTTACTTTAGAGGGTTAGAGTGAATTAAACTTTATTTAGTTAACTTCCTTTACATTTGTTGCACGGGCATCGCCGTGCGGGTACTGCTAGTTAATATATAAAAATAGAATAATGAAGCTATATTTTTCTTATGAAATAAGGCAGCGGTTCCCAACCGGTGGTTCGCGAGATGCCTGAAGGGGGTTCGCCAAATTTATATTGTAATGGCGGACTTTAAAATATTTTCGTAAAAATAAAGAAATATTCAATTTACATGCATAGTTTTTGCTCTTTTAAAATTTGAAAACAAGTCGAATTTTTCCATCTGTATCTTGCTCAAAAAAAATCTGGTATGGACCCCACACTACTTCCTTTTACGTGTAAGTTTCTTAGTAGTTGCCTTAAGTGTTAAAAAAAGTGCTTGGAGTGAGCAAGGTGAGCATTCAAATATTTACTCCCCTAATCTACCGCGAAACAATGCAAAAAATATTTTACAATGGTTATTTTTCTAAATATTGCTGATTTTAATATCATTTAGTGAATTTTTCGCAAAATATCGCCAATAGCGCCAAGTTGAACTCAAATTCAAAAAATAATTTTTTCGCCAAATTCTTCGCCAATTTGGCGATATGTCGCCAAGTTGGCGTCAAACACTTGGCGACCAAAAGCTTGGCGACATGTCGCCAAGTGGTGGCGCCAATTCATATCACTTGAGTCTGTATTGAAATTAACATTGATTTACCCCAAAAAAGGGGTAAAAGACCCCTTTGGGAACATTCGAATGCAATCACAAGGGGAGGTGCACAACTAGACCCCCTCAGAGCCTACATACCAAGCTAGAAGTTTCTACGGCATATAGTTTTTAAGTTATGCGAGCCACATACGCACATACATCCGCACATACGTACATACAGACGTCACGAGAAAACTCGTCGTAATTTACTCGGGGGTGGTCGAAATTGATTTTTCGGCTGTTTTTAATGTTGTTAGGTACATATGCACGTGCTGACAGGTCGAAAAAACTACGCGACATTCATTCAGGGGTGAGCAAAGTCAAAATTTAGACTGAAATTTGAGTGAAATTTTTTTCGTGATCACAATACTTCCTTTACTACGTAAAAGGAAGTAAAAAGTCCAAAAATATTTCAGTTGTTCAAATAACCTTGATAAAATACAATTTTCTTTTTCCTTCCAAAACACGACAAAAAGAAATATTCCTCTGGCTAAATGTTCGAGTGGGGGCATGCAGAATCGTTGAATTAGCTGTGGCGGAGGTATAGCGACAGCCTTGAAAAGGCGCCATCAAGAGGTTTCATGAAGAATATGCATTTGCAAGTAAAAAAAAAAAAATAATAAAGAATAGTCAAGCAATACATTATTGGCGGATCTTGAACCTTGTGGATTATATGACAGCAAAAGGCTCCATATTGGAAATTTATATCTGGATTTTACTCAGTTCTCTTTTTCTTTTTTTTTGTAAATATATAATTTTAGTTTTTAAGATAAGAGTCGCATCAATAGACTCATGTACAGCATGCTTCAAAACGTATGGTTTTCTTGTCAGTTCTATGTGTATGTGCCGTGTGAACTCGCTACCCTGTTGAGTGTAGTTATAATCCAGTTCGTAATTTTTGTGATCATATTTTCGGAACTGCAATGATTTATCGATGGATAGAAGCAGGCAGTTTGGCTGAACCAGGAAAATTGGACAAACCTTCAATATCAGCGTTCAATTTGGTAACAACGCAGGATGATGAAGAACAAAGATTTTGATGAGCTTCCTCCTCACCCGAATAAACGCACAGAAAAAAGTAGTGAACCGAGTGAGTAAAAAGAAAAATAACGAATGTACGACATCGAATATTTATAAATGGGCTTTCATTTTATTGGAGAGGACTAGAGGAGTCGGAACCTAGACCTAATTGTCTCGTCTGCAACAAAGTTCTTGCCAGCAGCAGTTTGAATTCTGCCTTAGCTCTTGCTTAGGGGCTGTTACTTACTGCTTTACATTGAACATTGTTAAAACATTGATGTTTTTACCATCGATGTTATGGTGTTGATTCTTTTCTCTAACATTGATGTTTTTTCAATGCCGATGTTTTATTAATTAGAACCTAAAATATCCTTAAAAAATGTGAATACATTTACAGTGATGATGACAACATCAGTATTAATCAGTTATTGCGACATCTATCACGTTGAAAGGGAGTTTTCTCCCTTTTATCTTTAGCAGTCGACTTATATTGCGAATTATTAACTTTTTTTTCTTTTTTTCCCCGGTATTATCATTACATTTGAGTACTTTGTCTTCGGTTTATGACTGTAAAGGTCTTTACTTTGCATGGAATAAGTGCCGACCCCCCCCCCCCCCCCAATCGTGCCGCCCTAGGCGGAACTGCTTCTAGTTGCAAGTGAATACAGCACTTTGTCTGAAAAACTATTGAAGTTTTACTACCATTTTGCAGTACATACCTTTGTGAGAAAGGATTTTCCTCATACACATATCTGAAAAATAAATACCGAAATAGACTAAATACAAAGCCTGATCTGAGACTGAGACTTTCAGACATCGAACCCAACTATCAACTCCTTTGTTCCCTCAAGCAGCCACAAATATCCCATTAAGTTTTTTTCTTCAAAAATCAAGGTATGTTTTACGAACTAATTTATTCTTTTGAATAACTTGTTTATTATTTTTCTTGTATCTGCAGTTTCAATTTATTAATGTTTCTATTAATCGGCGTTTAAAATAATATTTTTGCATATTGCAATCAATTGCAATGAAATGGAAAAGCAAATTTAGTGTTTTTTTATTGTATTCTTACATGTTACTTATTTTAAGACCAGGGGGTTCGCGAATTTTTTCCGATGTTACAAGAGGTTCGCTAAGAGAAAAAGGTTGGGAACCGCTGAAATAAGGTATAATTACGTATTTCTAAAACGTAAAATTGTCATGTAAATCCTGTCCGGTGTTTTTTCAAACAGTCCCCTGCAACAAATTCAAAGCTGCAATGCGAAAAATCTACTACTTTTGCAAATTCTTTTTGGTATGAAGTTTAAAGTAATCAGTGAATTTGCCGAAATCGCCGAGAACGGTGTTGAAACGCTACTTTGCTTAGTTTGAGAGCCATATTTGTGATGAAAGTATGCATCAGGGTCGTTGCGAAAACAGTCCTCTGGGAAGTGATTTCATTAATGTCAATTAATTTAATTATAAAACATATTAGTTATTATGTCCACGATTTGTGCCTAAATTTATAGGTAGTCTCGTAACTAATTATGTTCCAATAGTTTTGCAGATATTACGCAACAAAGAGCAAAAAACACGGTCACCTGGCACAGTCCCCTGCCTAGTTATACTAGGCGGGGGACTTGCCCCCTATCATGATTTATCAAAAAAACAGAAACTTCAATTGGCCCTCTTTCAAACCAAAGTAATAGATTCATTTTCTGAGCAATAGTATTATAATTATACGAACATTTCAAAAAACCGTGCCCGGACAGATTTCGTGTGAAAAATGACGAGTTTACAGAGAATCGCCCATATATCAATGGACAGATCTCTTCTTGTGCTGCTCTTACATGTGCTACATGTTAACAGCTTCTGATTTTTTAATTTTACTTGTTGCTTCTCGTGGGACAAGGGCTTGGACCCCATATTTATTACTAGGCTCTATTGTGCCCGATCTACCGCGGACCCTTTTCTAGTTTGCCTAATCTTTGAAATAGACGTATGAAAAAGATTTTATCTCACTTTGTTTCTCCCCCCCCCCTTTTTGGGGGGGGGGGGCTTCTCTGTCCGGGTCCTATTTGCTGCTGTACCCCTAAAGTTAACCATGTGAGGGCCATGTTTAAGTGTTCCATTTTGGTCACAACGCATCATCTTTTGGTCGATATTTAGCAGTTTCACTCAAATCAGGTCGCCCACCGTGGAGCTTTGTAATTGTGTGTGTGTGGGGGGGGGGGGGGGCCAAGAATTACCCCATTTTTCATTCTTGTCTGATATGCTGGATTTTTCTTTAGAAAGTCTAATCGTTAGTGGCTTCTAAAAAAAAAAAGCTTGAATAATAATTTTTTTTTTCCACTTTTTGTAACCAAATGTAATCTTCGAACATCTTTTAAAATGTTCATTACCTACTGACCTACTGCTAGTACATGCGATCCAATCTCAATTTGCAAAAAAGTATCGGTAATTTGTTTATTTGTTTCGAAGTGATGACAAGTTCTGCTCCGTATTTTAGTCACTCTTTTTTATTTTTTCAATTGTCAGTTAAACGAGGTAGATGAACTGCTCGGCTGTCACAATTCAGTGAACGGTAGTTCCACAAACTTGCTGAAAGGTTAAGAGCCTTTTAAATGAAGTTAGACAGCTTGTCGCGCGTTGTTTTTCTCTTGTTTTTTGTTCTTTATGGAAGGTGGAAGTCCTAATTTCCAGCAAGGCACGTTTTCAATCTTCTGTTTTTCCCTGAATATCACATGCGGGCTCGAGCGTCAGGCATGTGTGTATGCTATTGTTATTGAAATATCTTATTTAACACACTTGCTGGTTTTTACTGAAATATTTGTTTGATGAAGCTGTTGGTTTAGAGCTCGAAGTATTTGCGAACCAAAGTAATTTTTATGAAAATTGATTCAGTGATTAAAAATGCTTCATAAGCTATATTTGAATGACTTGAATGGGAGGCGTTTCGGAGGCTTCCCACCCCCTTCCCGAACAAAACTTTAAAAAATATTAAGCTGTGTTTCCTTACAAAAAAAAAAATCTCAAAAGTACAAATTTATGCTGTCTTTGGAAACTTCGAAGAAGAGGTTCTCCTCCCTAATTTTTCGTTAACGACACAATGCCGACGAAAATCGGCCTGCAACGATAAAAGAACGGTTTCGTTTCATCTATTGCATCGTTTTTCCATTTAACCGATATAGTTTCGTTCGCCGTATTTATTTCTCGTTTCTTCAAAAAAAAAAAAATAAATAAATAAATAAATAAAATAAACAGATGAATGTATATCGATCGAGACAATGCGAAAAAAGCGACGAGTACTGTCCGATAAACGATATCGGCTTAATGAAGACGACACAATCGTTATTGAATCGGTGGGTCGAAAAGCGTACAGCATATGTTAATGCATTTTGTTTGAATCAATATCGAATAGCGACAATAGTGTTACGATTCATCGTTCTCATATCGGTAATTTGAAATGCGCAGTTTAAAATGTTATTAAGCTACCGTTGCTTGACTGGAAGGGTAGATTCGTTGGCTCCCCTTCCCCTAAAATATTATTGGAACTGAAGTGAACTGATAGGCTGTGCTTGTTGAAGAAAAAGCCCTGTCAAGAACTAAACGAGCCTACTTTCCCGTACGTCGACATCAGCATTCTCGCATCTGATCATTATTCTCTTGATTATCTGAGACTGAAAATTATGTCAAACATACCTTTTTAGCACTTAGAGCTGATTTCGAAAAGCAAAATATGCCCCTCTCATCAGATGAAATAGACACGTAAAAAGTAATTAACGAATAAATAAAGTTTTGTCGCACCTTTTAAAGAGTAACTGTTACAGTTCCTCCATAGAAAAGATCCTCCATCGTTTTCAAAATAATAATAATAATAATAATAATAATAATAATTAAAAAAAAATAAATAAAAGTACAAAAATCATCAAAACACATTTTATCGAAGAAAGAAAAAAAAAGAAAAAAAAAAAACTCGTCCGTTAATAAAATGTCTGGAATTTCACTTTTAATCCGTTGCCAGTTGTTAAATATAAATAAAGAATAAAATGTTCTCGTGAATGAAAAATTTTTGTTACAAAAAAAATCGTCTGCAAAAAAAAAAAAAATAAAATAAATAAATAAATAAATAATAATAAATAAAATAAAACAAATGAATAAATAAATAAAAAATCGTCTGCACGTTCAGTCATTTTTTTTTCTGAGCCTGCATTTCCGCCATGTTCGCGGAGTCGGAATCGGAGTCCTCACAGAAGGATTACTCAGAAAAGTACTTTGCAAACATTATTTATCAAAACCATTTTCTTACAAAGTTAGTTTGAAGGAAATCCGACTTTAAGTTCAGGATCAACATTCAACTTAAATTTCCCGTAGACGCTAATGTTAATTTTTTTTCTGAACGGTTCACTATTGAACGAATAAAAATATTTTTGAAAAAAAAAATTGAACCGACTTCGGAACCTCACTCGGCAGGTGCTCTAAAAAGTAAAAAATAATTTTATTCTTTGAACACCATCGACACTACATTTGAACATAAGTTTTGAAGTCGGTGCAAAAACACTATATAGAATCATACGAAACTATAATTTAACTATATATATAAATTGCAATGAATCCAGGTTCTTTAATCGCATCCGCATACACTACATTGACAACCACATATTTATGTAATGGTACAAATATTCAGCTCTTAATTTTCAATGGTTTCTCTGAAAAATGTTGGCAAAATGTAGTTAAACATTTCACCTATAGTTTTTGCACCGACTTCAAAACTTATGTTTAAATGTAGTGTCGATGGTGTTCAAAGAATAAAATTATTTTTTACTTTTTAGAGCACTTGCCGAGTGAAGTTCCGAAGTCGGTTCAATTTTTTTTTCAAAAATATTTTTATTTGATTCTTTTTAGTGTAAATGTACATATGAAATTAGGTAATGTTTCCATTGCAAAACTTCACCTAATTTGCTTAAGTAAATGCTTCATAAAATAAACTATGTAAGGAAAAAAAAAAAGAACGCGTCTAAAATTTTAAACGATTGACACTAAAAAATAATCCTTGTAATTCTCTGGTATTTATTTGTGTACTAGTTTAATCAAAGGCTAAATATTAACGGCTTTTCAACTAATTTATATTTCAAAACAACATTAGATTCTCGCGGTTCATAAAATTTTACGACGTATTACGTACGTGGCCCGCTAATGAGTTTCATGTTTGCTTCAGTTAAGCCTTCATTCAAAATTTTCATTATCATTATAATAACTGTTTCATATCAATCACGTTTTGTAACAATGAATTTCATATTTAATCATTTAGGACAAATCGCTTTAAATTTGAGCAAAAATTTGGAGATTTTCCTCACTTTCTTCAGAATTCCTTTATCAAACCTTATGTAAATTAAGACTAATAAAACCTGAAATATTACGAATCAATTAGTACCTGGTACGACTTTCAGTTCGTTGGAGTTCAGGAGAAAAAAGCAGGACATAGAAAGATACTCGGTTTAAAATTTTCAAAAAGACCATAGAAATGAATTTCATTATGCAATCCAGAGAAGCCTGGCGTTCAAAATGGTCATTATTACGATTACTGTGATCCCAATTTCTTTTTCGAAAGATTTCTGCAGGTTCCCGTTATCGAACCCGGACCACGAGAGGATGGGACCAATCGGAAAGAAAGACCTTTCTAACAAAAAAAGAATTTTTGAAATCGGTCCAGGCATCTTCGAGTAATCTTATAACATACAAAAAAAAAAAAATTTCTCCGACGAATTGTATAACCTCCTCCTTTGTTGAAGTCGGTTAAAAATGGTTTAAATCAAAAAGCAAAATATGGGAATGTATGGGAAAGCCTCTCCGAGATCTTTCGAACAAAAAAAAGTTTATTCAATTCGGACGGTTCACTCAAAAGTTATTAGGTGGTGACAGCTTGCTTGAACGGTTCAATGTTGAACGAAAAATTGTTCAAATCGGAAATGTAAATACGGGAATGAAGTATCCTTGATAAGATCTTTCGAACAAAAAAAAGTTTGTTCAAATCGGACTGTTCACTCAAAAGTTAGCATCGCGGGACAGGTTGTTTGAACGGTTCAAAGTTGAACCAAAAATTGTTCAAATCGAAAAATCAAATATGGGAATGAGCTGTACTCGCCGAGATCTTTCGAACAAAAAAAAGTTTATTCCATTCGGACGGTTCACTCAAAAGTTATTAGGTGGGAAAGGTTGCTTGAACGGTTCAATGTTGAACCAAAAATGTTCAAATTGAAAATTTAAATACGGTAATAAAGTATCCTTGCCGAGATGCTTCGAACAAAAAAAAGTTTGTTTAAATCGGACTGTTCACTCAAAAGTTATTAGGGGTGACAGCTTGTTTGAACGGTTCAATGTTGAACGAAAAATTGTTCAAATCGAAAATGTAGATACGGGAATGAAGTATCCTTGAAAAGATCTTTCGAACAAAAAAAAGTTTGTTCAAATCGGACTGTTCATTCAAAAGTTAGTATCGCGGGACCGGTTGTTTGAACGGCTCAAAGTTGAACCAAAAATTGTTCAAATCGAAAAATCAAATATGGGAATGAGCTGTACTCGCCGAGATCTTTCCAACAAAAAAAAGTTTGTCTAAATCGGAATGTTCATTCAAAAGTTATTAGGGGGGGGGACAGACAGACCGACCGACCGACCGACCGACACACAAATTCCCCATCTCAATACCCTACTTTCAAATTTTTAATTTTTCGATATTCATTTTACCTTTTTATTTTTTAACTTGGCGATATTTTTTACTTGGCGATATTTTTTACTTGGCGATATTTTTTGGACTTGGCGATATTTTTTAGATGCATTAAGCTACTTTTAATACTTTTTTCGTCTTTCGTTTATTTTTAATGGGAAAGTAGGCTAAAAAGGAGGTAGGACCTCATCCTCGAAACATTTCAAAAATTGGAACCTAAGAAATGCTAATGAAAGCCATCGTCGGTGTAGGTTAGAGGTGCGACATCGGTGACAAAATTTTGATGTTGGAAATTAAAAACATCGATGCTGTTGATACATCGACCAAAAAACATTGATGTTCTTAAACCTCGATCTATTTTTTTTTTGCATGTATTACGAGCAAATTTGAAAGTACAGTAACTCCTCGTTGCTGCGCTCGCTATGTCGCTCAATCGGATCTATCGGGTATTGAATTTGTGCCCTGAAAAAAAAATCGACTGTAAGACATCAATGGCAATAGTAGAAAACTTTTCATTGAGATGGAAACTACAATTAGTGATTTGCGATGAGACTTGTTTTATCGCATATTTTTATGATTTTTTTCCCTGAAGTGTCAAGTACTATCAACATATTAAAAAAAAAAGAAAGAAAAAAACACTTTGAACTTGAAACAGCGATGTTTAAAATCATCGACCGAAATTTATAAGTGGTAATTAATACAAACTTTTTCCAGTGAGATAGATTCTGCAACTACTGATCAATGATGAATCTGTTTTATCATAGATCTTTGTTTTTGTGTGTGTGTGTCTGCTTAATATTAAACATATTGGCATAGAAGAAAAAAAACATCGACCGCGAAACATTCGTGAAACATCAATAGTAACAATAAAAAAACTTATCCCAAATTGACGATGTAACTTTTTACCGCATATTTTTTACAAAACTAGTTTGCCAAAATATAAAACATCGACATCATAAAAATATAAAAATAATAAGAACAACTATAGCAAATCAGCGATGTTGAGAAATAATCAAGTCTTGTAAATGTTGTATTTATTGTATGCTCTTATTCAGAACATGAATCATAGAAAATTTTAGTCAATGAGATTAACCCAGTAATGCGTAGCGTCCCTTTTTAGGGTCGGTCCAAAATAGGGTCTGAATTTCCCCAAAATGTACATTTTAAACAGGGGCGGCATTTCAGCATTTCGTTTCAGAGGGCAAGTTTTTTGAATATGAAGTACCTCAGTATGGAACGAAATACATATTTGTAAAAAGAAAAACATCTTAGAATGGATTTAATATTTAGAAAAATTGGAATGACGAAACAATTTAAACTATTACAACCAAAGCGAAAAATTATATTTAGTTATCACACATGTCTTGAGTAGTAATTAGTTTTTGTCTTTCAGTCAAGTTATAATCTGCAATGTTTGGAGTCAAGATTTTTCCCCGCATTGATTTCCAGTGTCTTCTGCTATTTCCCAAACAGCTGAAGTTGAAAATCCTTTCTTGTCCCGTTGTACTTGTTTCAGAGCATTTTTTTTTTTTTTAATATTCTTGTCTCCTCTAAAATAACCTTGAGAATATTATGTTTAAGGATGAGCTTTATCAATTTTTGTTGTAAAGGAACAAGCTGTTTTAGTTCCTTTTGAAAGTGATCATTGATTTGTGTTATGCATATGTTGAATTTACCCGGTTTTAACATTCTGCGAAAAATATTTGGGGGTGCGACCGCCCCCTCTTGCCCCCCTTATTTGCCGCCTCTGAAAACAAATAATAGTGTTTCATTCGTACCTTGGTATTGTTTCGATTTGTTATACACAGATTGCAGCTCATAACCATTGTAAAGTGTGTTCTGTAGCAGTTTTAATATGATCGTTATCAAAAATTGCACCGTTCACACAATCTCAAGAAAAAAAGCTAAATTTTCAAAGTAATTCCCAGCTTATGTTCATTGCTGATTTTATTTCTTCTTATAAAATGTCTTTTTAAATATTATATCGTTGGCAGAAAAAAATTTTAGTAAAAAAAGTATGTACCCTCTGGGGTCTATCGAAACTTTTAAGGGACAATTTTTCTTTCCTTAATAAAAAAAATATTTTTAACATAATATTTTTTTTATTATTTTTCCTGTCCATTAAACACTGTTTGTAACCAGTATACAAAATATCTTTGAAAAAAAAAAAAAAATTAAGGCATTAATGTGTTAATACTGCAACTACTGATTAACGATGTAAATTTTTTAACAAAATTATCGCGTATTTTTATGAAACTTTTTTGCGGAAATATAAAACATGTAAAAAAAAAAAAAACATCGAACCTAAAACATCGATGATATAGAGAAACAACGATCGTTAAACATCGATGTCGTACCTCTAGTGCAAGTTTGAAAATGTTAAGGGGCTCCGAGGTTCTTCTCCTAAAATTTTTTGAAGTTGAAGGTTTAGAGATGCAATTTTAAGTCATGTTTTTTTTTTTTTTTGACTTAAAAGGGAGCAGAATTAGCGATTCAGGAATCCCCCCCCCCCCTCGAAAAAATTTCAAAGGGGGAGGAGTCCTTCAAAAAATGTTCGGACCTGAAGTCCATGAAGGACTTTTATGCTCTCTTTGATGATGGGAGGGTAGGGAGAGGGTATTCCCCTTGGAAAAATCCCCTAACTTAGAGTTCTTGAAATGCAAATCACCCCCCTCCCCCCTTATCAGATATCACGCTATGTCATAAAATATATTGTTTCAGATTTTTACTTCCTTTTACGTAGTAAAGGAAGTATTGTGATCTCGAAAAAAATTTCACTCAAATTTCGGTCTAAATTTTGACTTTGCTCACCCCTGAATGAATGTCGCGTAGTTTTTTCGACCTGTCAGCACGTGCATATGTACCTAACAACATACAAACAGCCGAAAAATCAATTTCGACCACCCCCGAGTAAATTACGACGAGTTTTCTCGTGACGTCTGTATGTACGTATGTGCGGATGTATGTGCGTATGTGGCTCGCATAACTCAAAAACTATATGCAGGGTGTCCGCGCATATGGAAAGTCATGGATTTCAAATATGATCGAAATTGGTCATGGAAAGTCATGGGTTTC
Source organism: Uloborus plumipes (assembly GCA_038373865.1). Taxonomy (NCBI): domain Eukaryota; kingdom Metazoa; phylum Arthropoda; class Arachnida; order Araneae; family Uloboridae; genus Uloborus; species Uloborus plumipes. The sequence continues at coordinate 165,158 of JAXGGA010000950.1, forward strand.
AGCGAAAAATGTCCAAAAGTCATGGAAACTGACTGTTTATCATGGATTTTAGCGCTCCGGACCGATTGAAATTTTTCCCGCGATCTCGGAAGAACGAAAACACTTCCGCCGTCATTCTACTTCGTTATTGGGTGCAATCTGATTTGTCAATTACAGTTTCCAACAAGTTGCATTGTGTTGACCAATCAGATGAATTCTCAACGTTAAAACCGTGAGCGGCGAATTTTGTGTAACTGCGCATGTGCGCGGACTCCGTCATCTGATAAAATATGACCTTGAACGACAAAAGGATAGACTCGATGGTTTTTTCCACGGCATAGGCAGATTTGCCTTTTACATTTGGTCTCCTCCTCCCCCCCCCCTACCCGCTTCATTTGATTCCTTTTTCCTTTAAAACTTGTTTGAATCTTTTTCTTTCGAGGAGTTTTATGCAAAAGAAAAACAAATTAAAAAACGATGTTGAATTTTAAAGAATCGTGTAGGTAGGGGGGGGGGGCAGGAACTCAACGAGTTCCGTTTTGAAGTCAGATTTCGCCTCAGTCATATCAGGATCTAAAGTTACAGTAAAATTTATAGACAGACAATTCATTGCTACATGAAAGTACGTTTGACGACAAGCACGGTGGGGAGGAGGGTGTTGGTAGGAAAAGATCGTTTTTTGACCTCAAAAGCGAACGGACTTCTGTTGCTGTGAAACGCAGTCGCCATGTTTGGTCATTTGCTTTGCAAGATAGAATATTAAGTGCATAATTTTCCAAAAACAAAGCAGAGTTCGTTTTTTTTTTTTTTTTTTTTTTTTTTTTTTTAAGTCATGGAAAATAGTTCGCAAAAGTCATGGAAAGTCATGGAATTGAAAAGTCCAGGTTGAGCAGATACCCTGTATGTAGGCTCTGAGGATGGTCTAGTTGTTCACCTCCCCTTGTGGTTGCATTCGAATGTTCCCAAGGGGGTGTTTTACCCCCTTTTTTAATGGAAATCAGCGTTAATTTCAATGCAGACTCAAGTGATATGAATTGGCGCGACCACTTGGCGATATGTCGCCAAGCTTTTGGTCGCCGAGTGTTCGACGCCAACTTGGTGACCTATCGTCAAGTTGGCGACAAATTTGGCGAAAGTTTTGTTTTTTTTTGAATTTGGGTTCAACTTCTCGCTATTGGCGGTATTTTGCGAAAAAAATCACTGAATGATGTTAAAATCGCCAAATATTTAGAAAATTTTTCTGCACTGTTTCGTGGCAGATTAGGGGTGTAAATATTTGAGTTGTTACCTTGCTCACTCCAAGCGCTTTTTTAACACTTAAGGTAACTACTGAGAAATTTACACGTGAAGGAAAGTAGTGTGGGGTCCATACCAGATTTTTTTTTTTTAACGCAGTGTGTGATCTAATGCCTCCTGTATTTCATGATTTGATTTGAATGAAATAGAAAAGTGAAACTTACGAGAATATTTAGTCATTAAAACGAAGGATGAAACAAAGAATGAACGTGGAAAAAATAAATGAAAGAAAAACATCGGCTGCAGCATTGGATGAGTGATGCTCTTGCAATTCAAAACCCTTGCATTATTAGTGAAGTATTTCTATTCTTCTCTTCTTGTAATGGAAGAGAAAGGAGAGGAGAGGGAGTGATTGAGTCATAATCCTTGTGTCTCATATTAAAGAAGCACTTCGATATTCATCATAATGAGGAGCCGTATGTGTTTTTTTTTCTTCCTTTTAACTTATTAAGGAAGTTGAGAACTTGTTATTGAGGAAGTTTCTGTCTTTTATTTCTTTTCCCTGTAAAAACTTCAAACAGTGCCCCCCCCCCCCCCCCATACCGTTGCAGACGTTTCTTTTTCTTTTTTTTAATTGCTTCGCATTTGTATTACTGGATATGAAAAGGAAAATTCATTGCAATTCGGTTCTTGACAGCTCGTTGAAGTTTTTACTGTGAATTCCAACCTTTGCTTTTAAAGGGCAAAATTAGCTGTCAATGATTTTTTTAAAAAAAGGGAACTTTGTGAAAAATAATGGCGATTTCTAAATCGCCTTTCAGTCGTTACCCGATTACCACTTCAAACAATAAATTAATGGGCTTAGCCTGTAAAAGATACATTTAGTAATTGATAAAAAATCAAGGCAGGGGTGATTGTGCTTCGGAGAAAATCCGAATTTTTGCGATGCGAAAATTTTAGGATATTCAATTTTTTTTTTGTCCAGGCTCACTATTCGTATTTTTATGCATAAGATTCCTCCTCAATTTTCTTTGTTTTTTGGCATTTGTCTTTTTTTTTTTTTTTCCAGGCTATTTACTATCTTTCTAATTTTCTCCTCGGGAGTCCCTTTTTTTTTATTTTATTGTGTTTGTGGAGTACTAAGACTATTCAATAGATAGAATGATATTGAAAGCGAATTTCAACAATTAAATTTGAGTTGAGGCAGAAATCATGTAGTTATGTGGCCCTGGGAAATTTGGGATTGATCGTTTTTGCCCCCTTTTTTTCGTATTTATCTCGAATGATAGCTCTAGTTTTCATTTGTCTCTTTTTAATACTATTTTCAAAAATCATATTTTGCTCTTTGAGCTTTTTCTCTTTATGTTCTATTTAGAAGATCAATGTGTTGAAATGCGCAATCTTTTTGCATCCTTTACGGGATTTGAAATGTTTGCCTTCAAAGCATTCAACAGTTGTCTTTCAAGTGTTGATGAATATGTTTTCATATTATTTTCCTTTAATCCTAAATGTTTAACTTTTTCTTGTTTCTGAATGCCAAATACAAAGAAATAGTTCCTAAAGTATTGTCTTTTACGGTAAATTAAGCAATGTAATTTTGATGTTTCTCATATAAAACTATCTGTTGATTTTATTAAAATTTAGAACGTTCGTACAGTTTTAGTGGTTTGAAAAATATTCAATCTGATCAAATGTGAATTGTTTCAGAGCTTAAACTTGTACTAGTTTTTTTTTTCTTCTTAAAACAAAAAATAATCTTTAATAAGTCGTGTTCAATAACAAAACTTCATTTTCTTAAAAATACAAGAAATTTATCACCCAGAAAAGGAAATTTTTTTTAAATAGTTGTGAGCCCTGTGGCAGAATTTTTTTCTACTTTCTGCGACAAATTTTCTGGAACCAATTTCTTTCTGCAATACTAGAATATCTTTCAATAACAAATATATAAGCAAACGTCTTATAGTAATTACAAGCTAATTATATTCATAAAGTTAACATCAATACTGCATAGCTTCATGATTTTTAAAACTAACTCCCTATTATAGCAAAAATTATTTCACTTGATTTTTTACTGTCCAACTAAAACTGTTCAATGATTTTTCATCCTCTTATGGATATATTTCTACTCTTTCTTGATACTTTTGATGCAGCTAGCCTTTTACTGTTTCAAACATTAAGTACTAAAAATATTCTAATAGGAACAATAATAACAGGAATTAGGATTGTTTCCACAGAAGAATAATCTGTTAAGACTGTTCTTCAGAATGGTTTTACTGCTGGATGTTTTATTTACTTATTCTTTCAGTCTTTCTTCCCAACCACAAAAATCTTTCTGCACAATGTCTCTCTGATTCTGCGACAATGTCGCCGTGTCGGCAACTTTCTGCCACAGGGGTTGTGAGCTTAGAAGTAATTTTTGTATGTTTTTACGCTCTATTGTAGTCATATTTTTTGAGTTGAGCAGTGTATTAAAAACAACTGTATATTGTTAATTTATATAAGCTTTTTTTATCTCATGAAATTTCTTTCTTTTCCTTGGTTCTTTTGCATATTTAATTTTTAATACTACTTGGTATTAGTCAAGTACTATAATCAGATTTTGTTTAGTTGTATTTGGCCAAGTATTAAGTATTTGCACTGAATACTTGTTTCATTATTGCACATCATAAACTGTACAGCAAATTTTATGCTTGGGTTTATCTATTGATCTATTTCAAACAAATCTAAGAAGATAAATAGCAAAAAAAACCAACGTTTTAAAAGCACTAATAAATAAAACCTTTAAAAAAGGCATACATGTTGTAAAGGCCCTGGCCTCCTTCGTCAGTGCTAAGCAGGAAATGGAAAGAATAATGTATTGGTAGAGTTTAAATATAAAAAGAGCAAAAGTTCAGCCGATCAGGTGTCAGCATGCGCCGAGGCAGGATTGGACGTAGCGTTATCGGTGGATGCAAATTTAAAGGCATGAGGTAAAATTGGCGAGATGTGCGGAACTGCAAAGGATTTGTTACAAATATTACTCAAATTATTTTGAACGTGAAAAGCCTTTAATTCTTAGAGGATAGATATTTCTTTATTAGAAAGGTTCAAAGAAGGTCTACTGGGCTTGTAAGGGTATTTTAAGACATTGATTAAGATATAAAATTTAAAGGCTTAATGTATAGTCTGGAACAAAAGAGAGTCAGATGGGACATGATTCAGTTATTTAAATTAACGAAAGTGATAGATGTTACTGTGTTAAATTTTTGCATTGAAAGAACAAGGGGTCATTGTTTTAAGTTATTCAAATCTCAACTAACTTGGAAATTAGGATAAATTACCTTTGCAGGGTTGTGGGCACTCGTAGCAGCTTACTGAAAGAAGCGGTAATGAGCAAGGGAATAGAGAGCTTTAAAAGGGTCATTGATCTTTATTGGGACTACAAATCCACTAGACATGCCCAAGCTAGGCCCAGAACCTGCTGCTGATCATCACATTTGTGTTTGTATGTTATATATTTGTGGTACAGATTCAGTGAGTATTTTCTTACTCAAATGATTACATACATGTGATTCTTCAGCCAATTGGCGGAAATCAGCCAATTTGATTGGCAAAACATAGTTCCGTCCTTCTACCGATCTGCCTTAAAAAATTCTCCACCCGCTTTAAAATTTTCAATCCATTAAAAAATTCCACGATTTCCAGGCGAAGATAATGAGAGGGGACAGCAATCTACCCAGCTGTAAAAGGGAGCATTCTTCGCTTGCTTGGTTTTGGTTAGAAATTTCAAGTTGAAAAAATTAAGTAAAATAAAACAGAGTTAGATAAACCGAAATGATAGCACTTTTGCCCGTTGAACCAACCAGTCACAACATGTCAAATATTTTCAGCCAAATTGATTTGAAAGTAATCACATGTATGATTACTATTTCGTTATGCATTTGGACATGATTCAGAGAAGCAGTTGAGAACGAAAGTTTCATGTGTTAGACTGTAGTCAATTGAAAAGTAATAGAATTAATGCAATGTTTTGTTTGGGGAAAAATTTTCACAATTTACTTTTAGACTATCTCAGTAGAAATTACACCAAGGTCTCTCTATTTTTTCTTACATTGTATTTGCTTGATTCATTCTGCAGCAAAGGTATTTTGATTTTGTAACTAGAGTGAAATAGATTTAAGACATTAAAAACCTATTTTCTGTTGCTTTGCATTTCAATTTCTTGGATTAGAGTAACCCAGGAAATGCCAGCCTGGTGATCCAGATAGTGTTAATTAAATTCTTTGAAAGCCATTTAAACCATCTCATATCATAATTTTAAATTACCTAATTTTTGTTGTTAAAGAAATATTTGATTATTGATTGTAAAGTTATGTAATTTTCATGTTTTAAGCTTATTATTGTTTTTCTTTTTCTAGGTATTGATTTCAAAATTAAAACTTTAGATATTAAAGGAAAGAAAATAAAGTTACAAATTTGGTAAGATTAAATTTTATATTCACAACAAAACTTGTTTTTATACGCATTTTAGTGGTGATTCCTATTTGTGTGCGAAGAAAAAAATAGGTAATAGTATAGTTTATTATAGCTACTTATAAAATTTACTACCTCTAATGCCCCACATACAAATGTATTTGACTGTAAGGCTGAAATGTTTTGGTCTGCTAAATATATAAGCATCTATCTGATTTTGTTTTGTATTTTTTTTTTCCTTTTTGTTTTGTGGTTATTATCCATGTGTTAATATCTTGTCCGCTTGTGATAATTAATAGCAATCATTCTCTTCATTGAAAGACTTGTTAAACTGAATTTTTAAAATCTTACATATTTGGATGCACCTGGCAATTTGAATTGATATTGAAAGCCAGACACTTCCGAGAACATTCTGTAATTCCAGTTCAATGACTATCAACTCTCCGTTATTCAAAGTTAACCATGTTCCACAGCAAGCTCAGTTATAGCTTGACCATGGAGGGATGGCGGGTGACCTTGAAGCAGAAACAAACCGCTTCATTTCATGATAGGTAGCTTCAGAAAAAGTCACACAGGCAGTAAAAACTTTCATAAACCAAGTTTGTGAAAAATAAAAAAACTTTTCTCACGGATCCTACCTAATTTAAAATGAAAGTGGCCTGTTTATGCTTCAAGGTCACCTGCCATCTCTCTGTGGTCAAGCTTTACCAGGGCCTCATTACCAAACAGGCCAACTAGTCTGCTGTCTGGGGCCACTCGATTTTTGGAGCCCTTAAATGGCTAAAATTCTACCTCTAATTTCTTATTATATATTATTAAAGAAATATTATCTCTATATTATTAAGGAAAAGGAAGATCATTAAGATTTTCCCTTGAGTTTCAGTTTAAATATTTCCCTTTTTCTTCTGCTTTTTTAAGGTGTGGGTTGATCTGCACCCCAACAAATAAATTGAGCAAGTTTTTGAGTTCCACCGCATCCTTGAAATTGCCAATGCTGAATCCTGTTAATTTTTGTGTTTACAAAGTTTGACTGCAGGGCCCCATGTGTTCGGCACCACCAAGACACTCATGTTTAAATTTTTTATGTGCAACATTATATTCAATATAACGTTAAATTTATGTAGATTACTTATTATCTTTGAAAACTCTTGTACTCTCATTAATCCATTTTGTTTTTCAGCTTTATCTTTCTAACTTTTTTAAAGGTTTCTTGAGATTCTATCTATCAAGCTTTCACTATGCAGCCAAAACAATCCGATATTATAGAGAATCATGTCTTTCCAAATACTGTAGAAATTCCAGTTGCTGCAGAAATTAAATTCTTTTTGAATTTGAAATGGATTTAAATGAAATAATTTGGAAATACTGGCACTAAAATTATTTTAAAAATTTGTCACATCCACATTTCTGAACCTTTTTTAAAAACATTTTGTGACATCTTTCATAGTAAATCATCCATAGCAATTACTTTACTATGAAAGCAATTGCTATGGATGACGATGTTATGAAGAAGGGAAAAAAAAAAAAACAGCTAATAACAGAAAGAGAAAAAATGATTGGGAATACAAGAGTGTATTATCATGGGAATTTCTATAAAAAAAATGCTCCAATTTGTCATTTTCTGTTTCTTTTTTTTTTGCTGTATTTAGGCTATTAAACGCACAACAATTTTATTTTTATTATTTTTTCTTAAACTAATTTAAAAAACTTTTTTTCTTTTCTGCCTGTAAACTTTGTTTCTAACTCGTCAATACCAATTTCACGTGAAAATAAAAGATTTGTGCTAAGTAAATTCACAAGCTTTCACAATATTCGTTTCATTTAACATGTGATGATATTTTCTAGGGACACTGCTGGTCAAGAAAGATTCTACACAATCACCACTTCCTACTACAGAGGAGCTATGGGCATTATGCTTGTTTATGACATTACAAATCCGAAAAGTTTTGACAATATTGCCAAGTGGCTACGAAATATCGATGAGGTATCTATGTATATATTTCTTACCCAGCAAAAGTGGTACTGTCGGCCCCGCTTAAAACGAATACTGTCAGTTCCAAGAAATATTATTTGTTTAAGCAGGGATATTTAGCATTGCGGTCTATGACACGGTTCCATGATGTTGTATACGTGGTATTAATTTATCCGTTATCCGATTAAGCGGGTACGACAGTACAAGCGTCAGAAACATTTTTCCCACCAGTTGATAACAAATTGTATATGTGATTTTCAATTTCAATTTTTTCCCCATTGTACATAGAGTGTGTATATCGAATTTCAATGATTTACTTCTTGTAGGACAAACTCTGTATGGATCCAAACGGGATAACTTTTAGGTATAAGCAGGGTTATGTGAGCTCCTGTTTTAATTTTAAGATAATTAAATTTTTATAAAGATTAAGAGCACAGAATTAGGCACTTTTTTCTAGTATCTATTACTGGATCACTATTTACCTTGCTTAAGAATTTTAACGTAGCTTTAGAATAAACCAAAAAAAAAACATATGTTTATTTGAGACATGTAATGAGCTATTTGTACTTTTGAACTTGCTGTTTAACCCATTAATGCCTGACTTTTTTTTCCAAAGATATTTTGTATACTGGTTGCAAACAGTGTTTCATGGACAGGAAAAATAATTAAAAAAATATTATGCAAAAAATATTTTTTTTATTAAGGAAAGAAAAATCGTCCCTTAAAAGTTACGATAGACCACAGACGGTACATACTTTTTTTCTAAAAATTTTTTCTGCCTACGATGTAATATTTAAAAAGACATTTTATAAGAAGAAATAAAATCAGCAATGAACATAAACTGGGAAGCTGGGAATTAACTATGAAAACTTAGCTTTTTTTCTTGAGATTGTGAACGATGTCATTTCGATAAAGATCATATTAAAACTGCTACAGAACACACTTTACAATGGTTATGTGCTGCAATCTGTTAATAACAAATTGAAACAATACCAAGGTACTCATTGAACACTATTATTTGGTTGAAATGTTCATTTGTGGGAAATTCAGACCCTTTTTTGGACCGCCCCTAAAAAGGGATGCTCGGCATTAATGGGTTAAAGAGTTGTGTGTTTAAAAAGGCACCACAAACCACATACTACTTTCACATCAATAGATGTAATGTGCGTATTCGGATAATCAACCCGGTAAAAGCTTAATATAAAGCGATGAATATAGGCTAACCACATTTGTTTGAGTTATTAGCAATATTTAAGTGCCATCATATAAATTTTATGCGCTTAAAAAAACCCTTGTTCATGAGTAAATTCGACTTCTTGAAGACTTTGGAAACATTTCTTAAATGATTCTTAATTTTTAAGTTAAGAATGGCAAAAAACCAAGGTTTAAGCTGAGCTTAAAAGTTTGTTAGCAAAAAATCTAAAATTGAAGAAAATGCTTTAGAAAAAATGATAAAATGTCAAAGGATGATGAATAGGGAATATGTTTACATATCTTTCTAACTGCCTGTAGGTGTTTCATCTCCTGTTGAAAACGAAATCCAAAATTTAGCCATGACATCTTCAAAAAAATTAATTCATTGTTAGTAATATACAGTCAATTCTCGATAACTCGAATTTGAAGGGACCGAAAAAAACTTCGACTTATCATTAGTTTCGATTACCAACATTTTAATAACGAAAACTTGGAATATTCAATTAATTTATAGATTCCTGACAAGTTTAATCAATTAAAATGTACACTATCTCCATATATTATTTCTCTAAGCCGAATCCTATACCCGGTCGAAACTCGCTCATTTCTTTATCGAATTGCAAGAAAATTTATGATTTTGAAGCTTATCCCGCGAGCTATTGACGAAAATTAGACCCACCCTCTAAAAAGTGTCGGTTCGTTTTTTATTCGAACTTCAATTTTTGGGCACAAAATTGACTCTATCTAGCGAAATAATTGTCGTATCGTCTCCATTTTGATTTCATTCGAAAGATTAAAAAAAATGCGTTCTTTAGAACGTTTCTCCGCTAGCGCCGCGTAACGAGAATCTCGAAAATCCACGTTTAAGCGACTTATAAGCGATTGAAGTTTGAAAAAGTTAAATTTTTTGCTCAACTGTCAAAATCGTTACATTGTTGCTCAAATCAATTTTAAATGCGACATTTCAAGCCAAGGCTTAGCTCGGTAAACCTTAATTGTAACTCTTATTGTTTCAAAATACTATGGTAGTTTTGCGATAACGTTAGTATTTAGTTTAGTAGTAGCCTTGGGTATTTGATTTTAATATAGGGTATCACTTTTGTAGTAGTTGTAAAAGTGAACGTGTCTTTGATCTCTTTGAAAAGTTGTCAGAACGACGGCAGTAGATGGCGATGTTGTGCAAATGAAGCCAATAAAAATTGTCGTATTAAATTTTAAGTTTAGAAGTTTTTTTTTTTTTTTTGCGGAATTCCGCACGGGTCACCTTGTTTGAATTAAAACGTTAAGAAAAAGGAAAAATAAATCTTAATTTTTATACATATTTCATTCTTGTGGGATTAATCGTCAATTTAAGCTGCATTGAGCAGTTTTGTAATTAAAAAACGGTAAATATCACAGCTTTTTCACATATCGTTCTTCCTTGGCAGCATTATCATTTTCCTCCATGGTTTGTATGTGCTCTTCGTTGCAAACCTCAGTGTTTTAATCACATTTCTTAAATTCACATTAAAGAAATGTTCTTGATCAATTGCTTTAAAAGTCGTTTGTTTTAAATTTAAAACAACTTTTGGAAATTAAATTCCTTATAGAAGCAATAAGTGCAAATAATACAGCAAGAGTTAGCACAGGTGTTGTTTCTTTATTGCATATTGCTTCAACAGATCTTCTTTTGACTTCAGATTTAACCTGAATGAATCCCCCCACCACACAAGAGAAGAAAATATAAAATTTCATGCTTTTACTTGAAAGTTTTTTCTGCGTTTTAACTGTCAAATGTTTAGCCACCTCAAAAAACTGCGAGTTAAGGGAAGTAAACTTCGAGATATGGAGAAAAATTAATATGGGATTGAAGACAAAGGGTCGGGACCTAATAAGAAATTCGAGTTATAGTAATATTCGAGTTATCGGACTACGAGTTATCGCGAATTGACTGTATATATATATTTTTTAATTTGAATGGAAAAATTTATGTTGTGATTCGTATTGAAAAAACACAAGTTTTTCTAAATGCTAATGATGCATATATTGGGGGTACATAATACTTATTAAGACAATATGTTGTTGACTTTGATATATTTTGGCTATGATTTATGATAAGATTTGGATATGACCATTCTTGCTTCTTCCCTCGGATGGTGCATTGTTTTTTGCTTTTATTGTACTGAAGCGAAAAGAGAAGATCCTTATTTCATTTTCACAATTAAGATAATATTCTTACATTTTGCGAGAAATGCGACCATAGAAAAACTGCGCAAAGAACCCTATTAACACACTAGTGTTCTAAATCTGATACATAATTACAGATGAAGCAAAAGAATGCATAGTTTTGCACTTAGAAATAGTGATCATTGACGGAAATTACTGTGCGATTTACTTTGCAATTTTTACTAGTTAGAACTTTTAACTTGAATTTTGGTGAGCAAAAAAAAAAAAAATCTTACTCACTTTTCAAACTATATTTTTCCAATATGAAGTCTTCTTCTGTCTTGCTTTTCAATGTAAAATCTACTGTTTTTCTTCTCCCATTGAGTTGGGCACGTGTCTCGAGTTCACATAGCTATTTACATTTATGAAGTTAAAAGAGAGAGACAACAGTTGTCCAAAAGTACAACATTCAAACATATTAAAAAAAGAGTTTGAAAACTCTAGCAAATAGCTATTTCAGGGCGATTACAAATGAAGCCCCATCATCAGTGCGAAAAGAGGATGGTTCAACTGACCACTGCTTTTCCTACAAGTTTACATTTTGCCTAGAAATGATGTGTCTTATACAAATACTGTTTTACTTAAGGTTTTTGAGAAATTTAATCTGTTCACTTTACCTTCCAGCATGCCAATGAAGACGTAGAAAAAATGATTTTAGGTAATAAATGTGACATGGAGGACAAAAGAATGATAAGTAAAGAAAGGGGAGAGGCTGTAAGTATGGGTTTTGAAATTTCCATTCTCTAGATTCAGATTCTGCTTTATTTTCTTACTTACCGATGAATCATTATAACCCTTTCAACCCTAACTCCAGGGGTGATTGTGTTGCGGTATTTTACCGGATTTCCGGTATTTTCATGATCGCTTTTGGTATTTTCATGTTCGAAAATACCAAAAATAAAATATTTTTAATCATGCTTTTATCTTCAAACCTCCGGATTTTTTTTTTTTTTGCTTTTTCGAATTTTCGATGATTACACCGATAATTATTAATAATATTCATCGAATAAAAATGTTAAGATGCCCATTATAATGTTTTTTTT